>JAWNPP010000049.1:0-195188 GCA_035047445.1 Drosophila siamana
TGCATTTGCTTACCATATGCTCCCTGAGGCAGATCAGAGCCGCTTGGACATCGTCGTATGTGCTCGTGGCGTAGAGATTCGATTTGGTCACCAGATAGTAAACGAATCGTGCATTGTGTTCCAGCACAACGCAATTCCCACTGGTCACCCGACGACGCCGCAGCTCGTCCACATCGCCGAAGATTAGGGCAAACTGCCAGGCGAGTGTGCCGCGGATTGCACTGAATGATGACTCAACGGCGTGAGCCAGTGCATAACTTCTCGGGGCTTGGAAGAGATCGAGTTTCGATTCGATGATTTTCACGTTCGTGCTGGCCATTTTTGTGTTTGTAATTTGTTAACTGCAATTAAGTGAAATTATTCCAGCTTGTGTCCGTCTCACTTCAATGCCAAAAAACAAACTGTGTCTGAATTTTGAGTTTCAACTGTTTAGTTTGATTTTTGTTTTTTTTTTTTTGTACTCACCCGTGGCAGGTAGCAAGGAAACTTTCACGAGGCCAAAACCGAAAACACACTCTGAAAACTTTTCAGTTTAGATTCTGTTTTTTTTTTCTTTTTTTGTTGCGTGTGTTATTAGCCAGGGCTAAAACAGTTGGTAGAGAAGAACACCAACAAAATAAAAAACACCAGAACCACAACCAAAAGTGGAAAACAAAAGTAATTAGCAAAACGTTGCGTTTCGCCGCGTCTTTGTCTTCGATTGGTTATTGTTAGCACAAAGTTACCACAGTTAGTAGCTAGTTATTGTCGCTTGTTGATTATCTGTTTATATTTTTCGTAGCTCTCTCTGTTTTTTGGCCTTATCCCCTTCTGCCCACTGTGGGTTTCGCGGCTCGGCGCCCTGACTTGATTATTAATCAATTGGCTCGCGAACAGCTGCGTGGCGCTCGTCGTTGTCTCGTCGTCGTCGTCGACTGTCTCGGCCGGCGTTCTGCACTCGAATGGAATGCGCTGAGCGTGCCAAGCGAAAGCAGCGGCCAACAACTAAAGCCCTACTCCGAGACTGCGACTCAGTCGGCCCCAATTGGGGCTTTTGGATGACAACTGTGACTCAGCGTTGTTGCTGTTCTATAATATGCCATCATGCTGCTTCTGATGGTGATGATGATGACATATGATTGCGTACGTGTGTGTATAATACATACTTCTACATCTACAATATAATATGTTTGTGTGTTTGTTATCGTTTGTTTGTTTTGTTATTTGCTGTTAATTTATTGTTTTTGCCCCTGGAGGCAAGAATGAAAAAATTACGCCAAAAACGCGAACTCGTCGAGATTCCTTAACAGTTATGCCCTTTTGCTGGGAGACCATAAAGACCACTCAGCTGCCGATAAACACAGACTATAGCCATATTGATAGAGCGTTTTATGCCTATGCGTAGGCGATACGTCTACTTCTATCTCGAGTCTCCGGTGCTACGACGTTGCGACTCTCGACAGCACTGCTGTCAACCGTAATCAGTGGCATGTGCTAATAGGGGCACTCAGGCGAGTACTCGAATACACTCGGAATCACTCACTGCTCAGAGCTCACAGCGCGCGACCCGTTGACATTTGTTATTTGCATACGTGTATAACAACAAATGTGACTTAAATAATTATTAATATTATGGTGCAGGTGAAATTAAATATTAGCATACACCGCATACAAATTACTATATTAAGTTAGAATAGCGAAATGGTAACAGCAACAGCAACAGCAACAACAACCAACGAGAACATCAACAATGACGCATAAGCTTTTTGCCGCTATTTTTGCAAGTTCAAAGTTTCGCCAGTTGGCGCGTAAACTTTGTGTGTGGGCGCTTTGCAACACTAACTGAATAAAAAGGCGATGTGAGTGCCGTGAACTGTAGAGCGTATAACTAACTAGTAAAATATATTTACGTTTGTTACGCAACAATAATATAAATGAATATTCCCTCACACATCATAACTAAAAACTTTTAAATACATAATTCGTTAACTGACCCCAATTCATAAGCGAAAAGTAGTCAAGGAGTCATTTTCGTGTGTGGAGGGTTTACTTCTTGGCTAAGGGCACGCTTTCCAACACTGACTGATAATATAAACAAATTAAATTGCTTTTTCTCATAACAATGTTTACATATCAGCTAACTGCACAAATAACTTTAACACATTGCACTCACGTGTTTTTCTTATTAATTAGCAATCATTTCCCTATGTGCAGTTGTCTCTTGTCAATTGTGCCAAGGTCAAATTTGTTTTCAAGCACGCCCTTTCTCTTTTTCTCGTACAAATTGGATGACTTCGTCAACGCATTTCTACGCATTGCGGGAATAATCTCAATTGGTTTTGATTTAAATTTCACTATTCTTCCAATTAGCAGGCGCATTTGACGACGCAGCGCCTTGTGGAAAAGCGATAGCTGCTATGTAAGCGTCGTCGCCTCCCCACGAAACGACTCAGTTCATGGCAGTTCAACTTGGCGCTCCGACGACAACGCACAACGGCGAGAGGCGCTGAATAAAATAAACTAAGCAGTCGAAATATACGCAAATATTCTCCGCTGCCTTGTGAATTTGTTGCTAGCTTTCGTAGATTTTCGCGCATTATACTGTTGTTGTTGGTGTTGTTGTTATTATTATTACTGTAGTGTCTCGCAAATTACATAAATAGTTGCTTGCGTGCAAATCTAAAACTAGTTGTGATTTGTAGCCTATTGTGTTCATTATTATAATACTTTACGTTGTATTTGTGATAGTTGTGTTGCTTGCCGGCGCGCTATAAACATTCGTCTTCTATTTTATACTTTGGGTAATTATTGTCTTTATGTTTATTGTTGTTATATGACGCGTTAAATCTCCCAAATTAAATCACAAACTACGAATCGTGTTCAAAACGTTCTAAAAACACACGCGGCTAGCGAATAACTAAAAAGTGCAAGGCAAAAAAGGCAGTGAGCAAAAATCTTGTCGAGAGCAACAGAGAAGCAGCGCAGCAAAGTCGACGACGACTGCGTCAGCTGTTTTGGTTGTGTTGCTTCCCTCCCTCTCCCACATTTTGGATACTTCGCACGATTACGTAGCGCGTTGTCTGTGTTGTTATTTGTATTACGTCGCACGTCTTACGTAGCTCCAACTAGTTTCTGTTTTTGGGCTTTGTTTGTGTGATCGTCGTGCTGCTGTTGTTGGTATTGATCTTTTTTGTAGTTCAATTTAAGTGTGACACTCCGCGTCAATTAAATAGAAGAACGGCTTTAGTAAAGAAAGTGAATTCGAAATTAGGCATTGAAAATAGTGTTTTGGAAACTATTCAAATTAAAATTAATTGTTTTACAGTACTATAGGAATATCAGATTACATGTTTTAAATCAAATATTATTCTTTTGGTATTTCTATTAAAATTGACAGTGGTGCTATTTAGGTGGCGTTTAACATAATCCCGATGCCTTCGTTGACATTGCGCTGCTCGCGTCGTGCGATTGCTGTCTACACCCACTGCAGCAGCTCATGGCGGCTAATGCACACACTTCAAAGGCGCCAACAACAATTACAGCAATCCTGTGGGCGTCTGCGCGCAGCTGTAACGGCAGCAACAACAGCAACAACAACGCCAGCGTTTGCAATTCATCCAAAAGTGTATGGAAATTACGGCGGTAAGTTTGCGCTTTATTATGCTAATTAACGCGTGCAATTGTTTATTATCTATGCACTCTGATTTATATGCCTATCTCTGGGCTTCCTCCTCTTCCGCATGAGTTGACAACCCTGTTTGAACATTTCAAATTTTCTACCCGTTTCGGAATCGTACTCGCCATCGAATGTTGTCACCGGGTTTCTTATCGTCGCGAATCTAGCGAATATATGGCGAATTGTGAATGCTGCCCACGCAATGTCAGCCAAATTATATACGATATTCAAGTCGCTTTACTCATATGTGTATATAGATTTATAATTAAAACAAACGTTTCGCTATAAACTGAGGGAATATTGAATCCCAATACGAATGTGAATGCGCAACAAGTGGCAGTTTGTTTACATATAAAATCAATTTGTATTTTTAAGGAGGCGCGCTTTACTTAATTAGGCAAAAATATTTGCAGCAGCTGAGGGAAGTCATTGCGCGATAAGTATACTAATCAGTGACGGCATGCAGTTTACTTCTCATAAAAAACATTGTTTAAATGTGACTGTTTTAATAAGCACACTTTAAATACTGTTAACTGACGCTATTTAGACAGTGATAGCTCGGAACTTTAAGTATGTTTCTACAGTTTTATAGATTTGTTATTTTTTCCTTATAAGATAAAGAGCTCGCATAGTTATTTAGAAACATATCCATATAAAAGGTTAATAATGGATAATCCATATATTTATTTGTTTCATATATCACAATACTAACAGCTAAACGCTGGGCGTTTTTCGCTTTTGCTCATCAAATATCGTTCATTTATTTGTATTATGTTCTTTCATTCAGCTGCGGTTTCATTCATTGTTCCAGTTCGGACAAGCGCTACTAATGACAATTTGATTGCCTAATTGAAAGCGCATTAAATGAACACCCCAAACACTTGTTCTCGGTGCTTAACAAGACTCCCCCCGAATAAAACTCGTTTTGCTTCAATTAACGTATTTTGTGTTTTATCATTTTTCTACACGCGTTGAAACGAGCGATGACAAATGTTGTGTGTGATAAATATGGACAGATATATGTAGATATGCATATAGATTTCACCTGGTTATTATTTCATAACCTATGGTGCGTTATAACACTGTGCTAATCGATGAATCAAACAGCGTGTAAAGCGCTCAGCATGACTGTGAATGTATTGATTTTTGTGTCTATTTTTAGTGAGAACTCTCTAGAACAATTAGAACTAAGTTCGTGCCCTTTAAAGATAAGCTTAGAATATCGTATCTCTTCGTGACTCGCACGGCGTCGCATCGATTCGAAATGTTTAATCGTGCGTTTGCAATTTAACCCCGCATCGTGTCACGCATAGAACTCTAAGTATCCCATATAGAATAAGTCGGTTGAGTACAACATATAAATGCTAGTCCTCGGATTCGTGCAGTTTGTGAATAAATTTCGTGTCGTGTCACGTCGTTATCTTTATTTGAAAGTAAGCGTAGAGCGTTAGTCACGCACCCATTTCTAGATTTCCGTCTTCTCTAGACCGTCATCTTAAGGCCACCTCTCCTTAGGCCGTCAAGAACGCTGCCAGTGTTCCAAAACGAGGGATAAGCCACAGCTGGTGAGCATCAGGGAATCGCGTCGCTTCATGATCGATTGCTTCAAGGCTGTCGGTGTGCCCGTGGAGCATGCTGTGGCTCAGGCCGAGCTGCTGGTGGGTGCAGACATCCGCGGACATTTCAGCCACGGCATGAACCGCCTCGAGATGTACGTGAACGATCTGAAAACGTGTGCAACCGACGGCTGTGCCGAGCCAGAAATCCTGAACGAAACCAAAGCCACAGCCTGGGTGGATGGCCACAACGGGCTGGGGGCCGTGGTGGGCAACTTTTGCATGGATATTGCTATCGACAAGGCGTTCAACGTGGGCGTCGGCTGGGTCTGTGCCAAGCGATCCAATCACTACGGCATGGCTGGCTGGTATGTGCTCAAGGCAATGGAAATGGGTCTCGTGGGCATGTCCATGACGAACACATCGCCACTGATGGCGCCCACGGGCAGCAAGACGGCAGCGCTGGGCACCAATCCGTTCTCCGATGGGCGCTAGCGCTGACAATTGCGATAGCTTCCTTCTGGACATGGCCACCACGGCGGTGGCTGTGGGCAAGATTGAAATGAAACGCCGCAAGGGCGCTCCAATCCCAGCTGGCTGGGCATTGGGTCCCGACGGCAAGGTGACCAACGATGCCGAGCTGGCCTTCCAAACTGGCTGCCTGCTGCCGCTTGGCGGCAACGAGACGACCTTGGGCTACAAGGGCTACGGCCTGGGCGCCATGGTGGACATCCTGTCGGGCGTCATGGCTGGCGCCAATTACTCCACTCAGGTGCCTTCCTGGACGCACGAGGGCGCCGACAGTGAGGCGGATCTGGGACACGCCTTCATTGCCGTGGATCCCAGCTGCTTTGCACCTGATTTTGGCGAGCGACTGGGCGATTTTAATTGTCGACTAAGATGCGTCGAAAGTGTAAGTGAGGAAGCGTTGATAGAAGTTATTTTTAATAATATGCTGCTCTATTCAGGTCGATCCCTGCTCCTCTGTTCTTCTGGCGGGTGACAAGGAGAACAATAACCTGCGTAGAAGTCGAAGAAGCGGGCGGCATTGCAGTACCTGGAGAATCAACTACAGACCTGTAAAGACACTGGCCGAGAAACTCAAAATAGAACCAATGAAATTCCTATGCAGCCAAAGTTGAAATTTTACTCTTGTTATTATTTGTCTACAATAACATATTTTAAAGAAATACATTCAGGTAATAAGTAGTTTTAACAATATAAAATAGACTGTGAATAAATAAAATTACCTATAGTTTATATTATTGGTTTTACTCAATTGAGAAAATACAATTACATCTGGTTTATATTATTGGTTTCACTTCATTGAAAAAGTTGTATTGTTAATGACCTTACATAGATGATTTCTACAATTTGACAAACATTTTGCAATTCTGAAATATACTTTAAATAATTTACCTACCCACAGCAACTGGTGTGAAGTAAGTAAATTTCATATTTGTTTAATAGAATAAAACAGAAATCTTTACGACCTAGAGCGGCTGCTAGAAGATCTAAAAAACTGGCCATGTTTTCGCTCGATAAGGAAGCCGCCCAATTTACTGTTGATAAGATTAGAGGTTTGTAAGGCTATCAGCTTTACTATTATTCCAATGTATATAGTACATAATGGTGTCTGGGGCAAAGTCATATTTGTACAGCCATCGAAAAAATTTCACTTTCATTGTGTGAGGTCAGAACAGAACTTGCTGGACTGTGAGTCGAGTGGGTGTGGCGCATGTAAACAAGCTAATACCACGTAAATATTATGACAAATGTTCCAAGCAAACACTACCAAAGCAGTCGCTAGAGTCATTCATTATTACAATTGCTGTATATATGTATATTTCCGCTACAATTAATCAATAGTGCGTATCCCTGCCCCATTCCATGGCACAGCATAATTAATTCATCCATCAATTGTTATTAAACTATTTCATTCATATCACATGCCTCAATTGAAGTTCAAGGTCATTAACAACAAGCACAACAAACACTCAACTTAACTCGACTCGTTGCCACCACTTCCCACACAAACACACACACACATTTTGTAGAGTGTGTTTTTATTTTTATTTTGAAAACTTGAGCAACAGTCGCCGTCACCTCAATATGTATACATGTCACATGCATAATTTATGAACACGAGTCTAGTGAACATATATTTTTAGGGGTATATGTAGTCAGACTGCGAGCCCCCTATCATAGCGAGCTAAAAACAGAAAGTCGAAAATGAAATACCCTTGACTGCTAAATACTATATATATTAAGGGTAATGCTCTTTCGCGTCAAAATCTGAGATGGGCGATTAAGCATATTCTTATCTATTATATCAATGGGCTAATTCATCAAAATATGAGCCTAGGCAAGTAGTAAAAGTCATTTTTTAATATTCCAGCGATCATTGCATTGAGAAATAGATTGTGAATGATTGAAAATATTTGATAATCATTTAAATTGATGGTAAGGGATTCTCAAGAAACGATTCAATGGTTGACAATTGGATTTGTAATACTTTGCAACGTTAAAAGCATATGAAATTAAAAATACTTTTTAAGAATTCTTACAAAAGTTGTCAATTAAAAATGATTTTCGTGGTTTTCAGTCGAATTTTGTAATAAATGGATGTAAAGTGATGTCATTACTGTGCGTAGTATAGTAAAATATGAATACATAGCTTATAGTTGTCATCTTTGTAACTAGTTTTCTAATAAATGCAAGTTTTGTAAGTGAAATGATTGATTGACACTAACTAAATAGCAACAAGTGTTAATGTAATTAAACACTTGACAATTGTGTAATATATTAATGATTGGTTCAAATAAAAATATGTAAATTATTCAAGGTAGTAGCAAATATTCAAGATATTCTTGGGATCTATCGTAAAATGTATTCCAAAATGAGGGGATCCTAAATGATATGCTAATGATGGCGGACTTGTTTACGTCTTATTAACCCAGTTAGACTGGTCCCGTCGAAGCTGTAAAACATGCCATGCCAAAAAATTATGAGAGCCTCTTCTGAACACGCGCTGCGCTGCCCTATAGCATAAAGAGATTGTGAGTTCGCGTAGTTTCCATATCATCGACAGGCAATACACACACACAGTGTCATAACCTGCTGTAGCTGATAAGTATTCGGTAAACACACGCTTCCCCTGCGCCTCTCGCGATCAGTTCGCCTCTCTCGCTTGCTCTCACACCTTTGCTTGGCTGGCAAATAAGTACGATATGAGAAATTTCGAGTTTGCCAAAAAAAAACAACATCACAATTATAAAATACTCAAAACCCCAAGTGTTTGTTCGCTTGTCTCTCTCACACTCTGCCGCTCGTGTCTCTCCTGTGTGCTGTTTCCAACGGGGGGTAAAAAGAGGTGTGTGTGTGTGTGCTTGAGCATTTGCTAGATTAATTATTAGACAGGCGAGTTGCCGTCGTCGAGGGCTGAGCTCCAGGCCGACAAAAAAAAACAAAAGCAGTCGCAAACTCACCGCGAATCCGAACGAACGCAAATCGTTCCCGCTCCCATTGATTGATTGAAGCACTCGTGGTCCTAAGGAACTCTTTTTGCTGTTGTTATTGTTGTAGACTTTGTTGCTCTCTCCAGACGAAACATGTCGAGTTCCGCCTCCGCCAACCTGGTGGCTGTTAACGAGTCGCGTCGCTTCATGATCGACTGCTTCAAGGCCGTCAATGTGCCCGAGGAGCACGCCATCGCCCAGGCCGATCTGCTGGTCGCAGCCGATTACCGTGGCCACTTCAGTCACGGCATGAACCGCCTCGAGATGTACATCAACGATCTGGCCATCAATTCCACCGACGGCGCCGCCGTGCCACAAATACTCAAGGAGACCCCCTCGACCGCCTGGGTCGATGGTCGCAACGGCCTCGGCGCCGTTGTTGGCAACTTCTGCATGGACTTGGCCATCAAGAAGGCCAAGACTGTGGGCGTCGGCTGGGTCTGTGCCAAGGGATCCAATCACTACGGCATGGCTGGCTGGTATGCCATGCATGCCATGGACCAAGGACTCGTCGGCATGTCCATGACCAACACATCGCCACTGATGGCGCCCACGGGCGCCAAGGAGGCTGCGCTGGGCACCAATCCGCTCTCGCTGGGCGCACCGGCGGCCAACGGTGACAAGTTCCTGCTCGACATGGCCACCACGGCGGTGGCTGTCGGCAAGATCGAAATTCAGCGTCGCAAGGGCGCCCCACTGCCCGATGGGTGGGCGCAGGATCCGGAGGGTAAGGTGACCAACGATGCCGAACTGGGCTTCGCCACCGGCTGCCTGATGCCGCTGGGTGGCAGTGAGTTGACTTCCGGCTACAAGGGCTTCGGTCTGGGCGCCATGGTGGACATCATGTCGGGCGTGATGTCCGGCGCCAAGTACTCCACCCAAGTGCGCAAATGGACGCATGCGGGCGCCAACTCGGCGGCCGATCTTGGCCAGGTGTTCATCGCCGTCGATCCCAATTGCTTTGCGCCCGATTTCGAGGAGCGCATGAGCGATTTCAACTCGCGTCTGCGTGGCGTGACTCCAGTAAGCAATAGATCTCCATGCTTCCGCTGGTTGTAGTTGTAGACTTAAATCTCGCTCTTGATCCTTACAGACCGATGCCAGCAAACCCGTGCTGCTCGCTGGCGACAAGGAGGGCAACAACATGAAGGCCGTGGACGCTGCTGGTGGCATTCAGTATCTGGAGAACCAGCTGAAGACCTGCGCCGCTCTCGCCGAGAAGCTAAAGATCAAGCCACTCAGCTTCATTTGAACGGGAAACGGAAATGGAAACATATACGGAAATGGAGCCAAGCTCGATTAGTTTCTGCTTCTCTTCCTCTTCGCTTTCTGCATGCCATAACACTGAAGCAGCTGCTGCATTTCGCTTGACCAAAGGACTTTCGATTAGTGCCTAAGTTTAAAAAGTTTAAAATCCCCCTTTTTACAAATTAGTTATCAAAACAAAGCAATGTCTTATGCAAATTTTCGTTTTGCACACTCAGCAAAATTTTAAATTGTCGTCGAGTTTTATATACATGTCGTGTATACACCTAGAACCATATCACATTAAATAAATATATATAACATATAGCTTTAAAACGAACGAGAAGATATTTGATTTCCTTATCGTTGAGTAACGAGAAATTAGTGGTTTGAAGAACATTCGTCTATTGATAATAATATAATCAGTTGGTATTAAATATGTCTGTTGATATGCGACTTAAAAGCTAAATATGGATATTGAAATTTGAATTTGCAGCTATATATTCTCATAACATTCGTCAATTATAATAATTAAATTAATAATTTTAACAAGCTTTTGCATTTTATTCTTTCGGAATAACTGAGAATAACAAGTGTTTGGATTGCAGCAATATCAGATCGAGCTGTAAGTATTTGACAAGTTCATGTGTTGGGATAGCAGGATTATCAGTTTAATAGTGAAATGAGTGAGTAAATTTAACAAGTGTTTGGATAGCAGGATTTTGCTCTGAAAATAGCGGAGTTTCTTAAAAATAATTGCCATTTGGCCACACACACGACGAAAATACACTGAACAATTTGCCTGAGTTCATTCTAAATGAAAACAAATTTGCTAAAGTCAATTCTACTACAGCGTTCTAACTAATTGTGAAAGTGTCTGCTCTAGAATATTCGCTTCAAATTAAATATTCCAAAGCAGTTTAGAGCCTAAACTATGCTTCCAGGACCTTTACATTGCATATGCCTATCTCTTTCTCCTAATGTGCTCAACAATGTTACTTTCGGAGAGTGGCTATCTCAGTGCCATAGACCACGCCCTTGATCACATTGGCGGCCATGCGGCGTCCATCCTTGCCCGCTGTAATCGATTCCTTCTTGATGCGCAGCTTGAAGTTGCGACACGGCGTATCGAAGAGGAAGGGAGTGGGCTGATTGCAGGGATTCACGACCATGGCAGAGCGCAGCTCTTCGGCATTGTCCGTCTTCGACATGGACTTGATGAAATCAATGTAGCGTTGATTCTCCTCGGTCAGTTTGCGTTTCTCCTCGAGCAGCAGCATATTTTGGGCCTGTGCCATGGCCTGTTGACGCCAGAAGTTTTTCATTTTGTTGTTCAGCTCGATGAGCTGCTCCTCGGTGACGCCCACGTGCTTCTTGATGTCCAGCGATTCAAGCGTGAAGTTCTCGTTAAGATCACCCACATTGACGGGATCGACAACCTCGCCGCCAATTATGATCTTCTCCGATTCGGTTTGCAGCTTGCGACAGGTAATGGACAAGGCCAGAAGCAGCTCCCCGCTCTTCACGATCTTCTCAAAACGCTGCAACATCAATAAGGGAATTTTAAACAAGTTGTGTAAGTAAATAGCGACTTTATTACCTTGGTGAGCTCATAGCACTCGGTGCTGAGTATGCGCAGTTTCTCATGGGTTGTAATGCGATCCACATGCATGCGATCCTCGATCTTCTTGCGCACATTGGCAAAGTATTCGTACTCCAGCTTGAGATCATTGATCGTGTTATTGTTCTCCGCCTCGATGCGCAACATTTCGCGCTGCGTCTCGTTCTGCAGTCCGATGAACTTCATCTCCTCGGAATCCAGTTTGCGGGTCTCATCGACAAATGCCTGTTGACGCTCAGTCAAGGATTTGATGCGCTCGTACTTGTGAGCATCCAGTTCGGTGCTGTGCAGCGAATCGACGAACTCATTCAGTTGCCGCTGCATCTCCATCATTTTCTTCACCACCGCATCGCGTATCTGGAAGCGTGCCTCAATGTCCTTGTTCACAAAATGATCGCGTTGCTCCAAGTAGATCTTATAGTCGAGTTTCAGTTGATCGCGTGTGAAGAGGTTGGATGCATGAATGATATTCTCGCTGTTCTGCTGCATTGCCTCCACTTCCTCGGTGCGAAAGTGGACTTCGTCGTAGAACTCCTTGAGCAGCTCCTCCGCCTGCTGTTCGTACATTCGCTTGCCGCCCTCGAGCATGGCGTGATAGCAGTCGTCAATGTGATCGATGACCTCGATCGTCTTCGAGAAGTTGCGCGAATGCTGCTCCTGAGTCTGCTGCATGTCGTCCATCAGCATTTTGATGTGATCGTTCTTGCGCTCAATGATTTCGGCGGCGCGTTCGCCCCATTGCAGCATCTCCTGGCGCAGCTCGATGATCTTGAACTGTTCGGCAATGGCGTTCCATTCCTCCATGCCGCGCAGCTCCATGCGCTTGCTCAGCTCTAGTTCTGCCTTCAATGCATGCTGTAGATGAACTGTTAGTAACCATTTCGTATGCAGGACTTATCGGTTATAGGTAAAACTATATGATTGCAATTTTTTGGGCATACAAAAAACAATAATTTGCAAATATTTAAAAATAGATTATAATAAAAATATTCTTCGTTAATCTGTGAAATTTTCCACCTTGGTAACGCATCTCAGTTATGAAGCACTGTTATCTGCTTCACCGCAATATTTAAACTCCAGAATGTTTTCATTATATTTATTTAATTATTGCCAACTAACTAAATTGCAAATCGATCAACTTTTGCAATGCATAATAATAATACGTCGATTGATTATTTGTTTACTCACGCGCAGTATTAATTTCTGTTCTTCCTCCTTGGCCAATCTCCTCGCCTCCTTGCGAGCCGCCTTCTTCTGAGCCTTCGTGGGCTTGGGCGGCTTCTGCTCCCCTTTGTTCATCTCATCGACGGCATCTTGCATGTATGTATCCGTTATACGCGTAATGCGTATTTCCGGCACTGACATCGCCATTTTGTGTAAAGTATTTTATTGTTTATCTCAACCGGTCAGTCAAAAGTTAACTTAACTATAATTTGTTTGCTTCATATCGAAATTGAAAGCAACCGCCAGGCTGACTGAAGCTTTCACAAAAGTCTGTGTGTGCTTGACGTTAGTTAACACTGCTCGAAGAGAACTGGAGCTTGGCGCCAAAGTGAAAGCTCGCTCCCGCACAGCATCAGCGCAGCGAGGCAGCTAAGCCGCGGCTAACACGGCGGCCAACTCAGTAGACGTTAAAAGCTTGCCACGCACGGTTGTCTGTTACGGCGTAGAAAAATCAGAATAACAACAACACGAATCAAACATAGCGAGGAACAAAGTCCTGGCACTAACGGCATGCCGACTCTGTGTCTGTGTGTGTGTGCGTGTTTTGTGTTTTTTTTCCGGCTGCACCTTGTAAACAAAAATAACTTTGCTTGTTGTGACTGCGTGTGAGTGTGTATGTGTGTATACTCGGTGGTGGTTTACAACCCCCAACAACAACAACAACCACAACAAGAACAACAGGCAGTATAAAGAGAAACAACTACAAAGCTCGAGTGGCAAGGGCAAATCCAGCAAAAGTTTTCGGGGTTGCAGACAGTTGGCAAACAAGCTGCGAATTCCTGTTTAAATACCCATAAATATTCAACAAAAATAAATATATAAATACCTACTTGCATATACACACACATAGCCGTAAAAAAGTAAAGGATATTTTTCATATACCATCAAATATTGAGCATCACAATATGAGTGATGCAGGTGGCGCACCCAATGGGAGCCAAGGTGGCTATCAGAAGCTGCCGCCCGGTTGGGACTGTAAATATGATCAGACGACAGGCAACTGGTAAGTGCAAAAATGCATTAAAAAACACAAGCCATAAATATTTATGTATGCAACTCGAAAACGAGTAAAACAACCTCCCGTTGCACGCTATCATATCGCATTGAATGTTTTCCTTTGTGGGCGGAATGGGTGTGCGGCAACATTCTGTGTACAGTTTACAATTTACGCGCTTCAATTTCATTGCACGCTTTTAGGCGGCGGCATTTAAGCTGGGTTGCGAGATAATGCTGAGGAAATCTACCTTGTGGGAGAATGGGCTTGGAATTGATTTGCTTTGTGAGAGGTACGGAAATGTCAAGTGCGTTCACCGAGGTCCTTAAAGAGCGCGTTATAATTAGATGCAAAAATTGCGATAGCAAAATCTATGCGGCTTAACAATATCCAATGACTTAATCCGCTTTACATAGCATACTTGTGGGCTGTGCTAAAAATCAATTCTGTCGTTCCCATTGTTTTGGGAGTCTAATTTGCATAGCATGCTTCTGGGCTGTGCTGAAAATTAATGGGCAAGCATTTGCAGTAGTTGGCATGCTGACTTGTGTAGCATATTTTAAGGCCATGCTGTGAACAACATCATTTGCCAGTTGGGCTTTTGCTCCTTAAAGCTATTCATTATGCTTATGACAGCACTTGGAGCTGGCAACGTCAATTGGCCCCATTTAGACGCATAAATTGTGTCACTTCCCCAAAGACAGTCTGCAAGTCTCGTGCTCTTCTCGCAACTTCACAATTTTGTTGCCTTGGCTCTGGCTCATGCTCCGTCTCCACAGGAGCCTGTGTGCAATTAAGCAGCGACTGTCGTACGTTAAATTCAAGTGGCCACTTGGTCGTAAGTCTCGTCTTCAGTCGAGCTGCAATCAGAGCCAAGATTAGCTGTCAACTGTGATGTGATGATGTCTGCTCTGCCTCTCGACTGTCTGTCGACGGGTCGCCTGCCTTTTGGCAGCTACTTGGCACGTGTCGCTGTTTAGGAGCTTGCTACCATAACGCTACGTTCTTACCCTTTACCTGCATCACAAATAACCGCAAATTTCCCAAATGTACCATCAACGTGTACGCCAAGGAAATTCACCACCAGTCGGCAGCCAGCAGCCAAGAGCCAACAGCTAACAGCCAACAACCAACAGCCAGCAGCCAACATCCAACAGTCAAACAGTCAGACCATCAACCCCTGGCCGATGTACAAGGGAGCTTTCGCTTGTGTGTGGGGTCTGTGGTCGGGGTGAAGGCCCTTTTTATGGCCTTTGATTTGCACTTTTATGATGCAACCCAATTGACAGTCATTTGTGTGCCATATTGCAGCTATTACATAAACTATCTGACCAAGGCCATGCAGCTGGAGGATCCGCGCATCGGCCGCAACTACAAACAGTTGCACAACGAACGCTGCTCCACAGAGTCCATTGCGCTGCAGGTGAGTCCGGTCCTGTCTTGCCCAGCCGTGATGTCAAAATGAATTAACATTTTATTATATATGTGTGTGTGTGTATGTTTTTTTTTTGCCGTTTGTTTGTGGCATTTGTATTTACAGCCCTTAACGCAGAGTTCTCACCACGGCTCACCTTTCCACGTCGTCTATCCCAGCAACAATTTGACGGCCGTGCGCGCTTTCCAGGAGCGTGAGCAACGTCAGCAGCCCGCATTGCACAATTTATCTACCAGCCCACTGCTGTCGGCTTCCTCGCGAGGACAACTGGTGAGCTAATTAACAAAAGTGTGAATAGAAGCACGCAGGGAAAAATTTAAGTCAATTCAAATTGCACAAAATTCCTTGTCGAACATTCTATCTTGATTTTAGAAAATATAATTTATTGGCATCTATTATTTTTATTATTAAGCTATCTCTTATCCATGTTAAAATAATTTGTTAGAAAGACCCCACATTATTTGGTTTTAGAATAATATTATTGAACTTCTGTTTGGAATTACTCAATAATTGTATTTTCTATATGTGATTGCTTATCTAAGTTTATTCATTTTCATTAATATTTTCACAATTATATAAAATTAAATGGATATTTGTTTAAATACGCAACAACAGTGCTCGATTTCTGATTAAATTTCTCTTCTTCAGTTAAAAATAACTGAAATCTTAAGTAATTATGAATATACATTTTGACTTGATATTTAGGACACCTAATTTTCTTACAGTGTATAGCAGTCCTAACAGCCATTTTTATCCCACAGGAAATGTCGTCGCCACTGCCTTTCCAGCGTGCTCGTTTGGCCTCCAACTTGTCGCGTCGCTCGACCATCCAGGAGACCTCGTTTAGCCATCAGCAGCAAATCGATACGCACGCCGTCGTTACCAAGATACAAAACATGTTTCCCACTGCCGACGAGAATCACATTCGCCTGCTGCTCAAACGGTAAGTGGCGTGAAGCAGCCAATGCAATACTTTTCGGCTCGTTATCCTGGCTAATCTCTGTCTCTCTTTTCTGTGTGCCGCAATTGTATAAATATTTCTATTCTCCTCACACGCTGCCGCTTGTTGCACACTTACTCACACTTGCCCCACATCCCACACACACACACATACACTCGTGCGCTTACTAACCCCGCGAACTGTACGAACAGCTACTACAATCGTGAGGCCGTCGTTATCAGCGCCCTGCAGGTGGAGAAGCATCCGGTGACGATGCCGGGTCCGTTTGTTACGCCGCCGGCACAGCGTCATCTGTTCCACAGCAATTCCGCTTTCTATATGACACCACCGGCGCGTCGCCTGGACATGGGCGCTAGCCGGGTCACAGTCAATCCCAGCCAATCCCGCACGGCCAGTCCCCTGCCCGGCGGCCGTCTCGGTAGTCTCATGAGCATGCAAAGCGGCCCAGCCGCCCACGGACTAGGAACGGCGGCTGGGGCAGCGTCAGTCGCCCTGCACGGCTCCCCGCAGTGGCGCAGCTCGCCCAAGCCGCATTCGTCGCCCAAAATGAAATTGAGGTGCGCGCGCTATCAGCACTGAGATCTGATGAGATGAAAAGCAATCAACTAATGGGTTGTTTGCCCACCCCATTAAGGGAAAACAGCAAAGCGGAAAAACTCAGTAGCGTTACCCCAGCAGTTAAGCTGCAGAAAATTACAGATTGAAAGTAACTCGATAATGAAAGACACTCATAGCTGGCCCAATAGCTGGGCCACTTGATAACAGCCGCAATAAACCTTAGACAGCTTGCTAACATTTTCTGTTAACAGTAATCTGTTAACATGGGCGTACTTTTAACAACATTATAACATGTTCTACTAATGGATAAATAGCATTAGCTAGTCGCTTAAATCATACTACTAGCAACATAATCAAATCATATTTGAGAACTCTAATAACATTTCCTTCTGCTTGCCTATCAGTATTGTCCACTATTAATATTTAAATTAGTCTGCATAACAATATCAACGAATTCATCATTATGCACTTTTTTTATTGTCCCAAACAAAAAGTGTTGTTGTCGCAAAATTAAGCTTCTATATTCAAAGTAATAACGGTTTTATCTTTAATTCATGTTACAATGCAATATTCTGTTAACTTAACCTTAACTCTAGTCTTAAGCTCAATGAGAATCTGCTGTAATTTAACACCACGCTGAGCTGTTAACTTTAACACTAACATACCGCCTTAACAGAGATTTGCTTTTCATCTCAGATGTGTGGCTCGTAGACTTGCTCTAAGCTCGCTTCTTATCTTCTTGAATATCCACTTCTATGGCTAGAATTGAATTAACATTTTTTCTGCACATCTCGCAGATACATGAAGAACATATTTCCGAAAGCGGACGAAATGCTGTTGCTGGATATCCTGGCCAATGCGGACAACAATGTGCAATTCGCCTCCGAGAAGCTGATCTCGCTGGGCTACACGAAGCGCGAAATGCAGCTGCCACACAGGCCTAACAATCGACCACCGCAACTGGGGCAGGACCAAGAGCAAGCCAACGAGCTGGCCGTGCAGCATATTCCACTGCGTCCCAAGGAATACACTGCAGCAGAGAAGACAGACAGTATGACAACTCTATCAAAATATTTAACTTCAATTGGCTAATCTGTCTATCCACTCTATCCTCTCTAGTGGAAGCTTTGCTCAAGGAGAAGTATCCACAGATCGCAGAGCGCATTATTCTGATGGCGCTGGAGTCGGTGAACTATGCGGAGGATCGCGCCACGCAGATACTGCAGATCGTGCAGGACGAGGACGAGCAGCGCTCGAAGAAGCATGCCACGCCCAAAAGCTTGCCGCAGGAGTGCAGCAAGCTGCTCCAAGTGGAGCAAGTGGATGGCAACAGCAGCAGCAACAGCAACATTGCGCACAGGTGAGTTTGAGTTTGGAGGTGGAAGACACTGTTCTGTTTTGGCATTCACCCCAGCTCAGTTAGCAGGCTGCTCCTCTCTCTCCTTGCTCTGTCTCTTCGCCTCGTTTGCTGCTTTCTCAGTTTTGTTAATCGATTGCCTATATTTTCTCTGTAAACCTTTGTTGCTGCCAAAAAAAAAAAACAAAAATAAAACACTCACAATCATCCACAAACACTGCTTGCTTGCTACTTCCCACCTTCATCATCAACATCAACATCATCATGATCATCAGCAAGCCACACAAGGTTCATCGCCATTTGCCAGCCATCAATCTCATCACGCCGACCACGGCCACCACACAGATCCTGCTCAGCAATTCGCCCATGCAGGAGGAGCAGGAGTCGAAGGCATCGATTGCATCCTCAGCAACACATTCATACGTGTCACCAGCACCACAGTCAAAGTCACAGTCACCCAGCCATGACGACGACGACAGTCGTCCTTGCTACGAGCCACTAAGCACCAAGCGGATCCTGGCACGCAGCAACAACTACTACAACAACAACAACTATGGCATCAGTGGCTACTTGCATGGCTCCTCTGCTACTAGCACCTATTCCTCCTATACAGCATCAATGACGTCATCATCGCTGGCATCCGCTTCGGCCTCAGCCATCGAGTGTCGTGCGCGCGCCAAAACCGGTTCACTGAAGTATGCCCATAACCGTTTACCCGTTACCGGTTGCCGTTTCGTTTACTGCATGCGTTTTAAAGTTCAATCGTTGCATGTCGGCTTTATTTGCAATTGCATTTTATAAATTTGATTTAATTTAATTTATTTCACTCAATTCACAGACATCGTCCGCATGCTGCACATTTGGAACATGTTCAGAATGAAGAATCCGCTGAATTTCAATCGCTTATTGAACGCATGGCCAGCCTGGGACCCAACTCACAGCTCACTAAGGGAGCAGATGAGAATCTGCTGCTGTAAGTCTATTAGTTGCATTCATTAGCATTGCTTTATTCATATTTATTACTTGGAACAGCGCTGACTACGTCACCTGGAACGGTCCCAACACACCGCTGACCCAGAAGCAGTCGGCACAAGGAGCTGATGCTAGTCTACTGCTCGCCGGAGAACGTGGCTACAAGGCGAGCGGACGCAATGAGCAGCTTTGCAAAGGCGCCAAGCAGGAGCTGGCCAAGGGCAGCATCTATGCGCGCGGCAAGAGCGCCAACATCAAATGCAACTAGAAAATTGGACCTTGTCCTTTTGTGTGCCAAAACAACGCAGCAGCTGCCAGTCAAAAAAAAAAGCACCCTCCAGTAACCCAGACTTGAAATTTTACATGTCGTCTCCAGGTGTTCCCAGACACACCATATAATCGTTAATATTTAAGCATATTGTGCACATTCACACCACTCTACACATATTCCATCCAAACTATAATTCATTTTTTTGGACAAACTTTGCGGCTTGCAATATATATACTAAATATATGTATGTATGTTTAAATCGATATTTAAAATTAAACTTAGTAATATGCGTGATTGGGCGGCATTCTTCTTCACTCTTCACACCTCATCCTCGTTCAGCAACATATTGGGTATGCCATCGGTTATGGGAAACACACGTCCTGTTTCGGGGCACTCCAGCTGCCCCTCAAGCACATCGATTTCGAAGAGCAGATGGTGTAGCTTCTGCAAAAGAGCTTCATTATCGGCAATGTTCTCGGGCGCTGCTTGGGGAATGTCCTCGCACTCCGCCTGTAAAGAATGAAAGGAACATTAGTGGATGCTGTATAATAACATTTAACTAACTTACCACTTGTGCGGCGCCATATACCGCTGACCAGTCCAGCTTGGGTAGGAGTTTCTCTATGAACGCGGGATTGAATTCACTTTCCACTACATTCTTTTTGTTGATCTGTAACATCTCGGGAAGTCATGAAAGAATCAATACCAAGTGTGCTGTGTTGAACTCACCGTCAATTTCAAAGGATAGCCAACCTTGACACCCTTGATGGCCATCGATGTGAGGAAATTATATGTGCTAATTTTCATCGTGCAGCTTTAATATTTACTTAATTACAATTGTGTCCAACAAATTGTAAATAAAAACAAATGCGGTTCGTGAAATGCACGTTTTTGTCATTCACCACGCAGTAGACAGACATGAACAGCTGATTAGCATGAAAAGGCGGTTACTTTCCTTCACCTATCGATAGTAGCTTATCGGTGTTTAGCAACTGTTTAGGTAAATGCATATTTATGCCTAATATGTTGCTGTTGATATATATAAAATGCTTGTTGATAAACACTTACTTTTGTGTTAAACAAACGCTCTGGTTCAATTCATTTTTAATTTAAAAATGTGCCTTAATTGATCTTAGCGCGCACTGTTAATAGCAGTTTAATATCATGTTAAGTTTCGCCACTGTTAGAATGCAATGTGACCAGTCAGTGCAACAGTGGAAGAACAACAAGAGCAACGCATAACAACTGCTGCAATTTTATAGTTTTTTAACGTTTTTAAATGTAAATTAACTGCAATTCGTATTCGAAACATTACAAAAAGTGCATAATAAAGGCGTGCAGTTCAAATATGGAGGATATATTTCATTGGTGCCGCGAGGGCAACTCAATTCAAGTGCGCCTCTGGCTGGATGAGACCGAGCATGATATGAATTTGGGGTAAAAAATCAAGTTGTAAATTAACTGTAAATCAAAAGCAAAGTGCTGATAAAATGAACGAGAAAATGTTTTGTGTTAAGAATATAATAAAATATTGTCCAGCAATTTGCTATTTTCGTCGACGCATACGCAAATTCCAATTGAGACTGAATGTGTCGACGCAGTGACGTCATGATTTATTCTTATGTTGTGTAAACAACCAAACCCAATATATGTGTCGTCTCTCTCGCTCTCTCTCACACGCTGTATATTTGTTTTTGCAGCGATGATCATGGCTTCAGTCCACTGCATTGGGTGGCCAAGGAGGGGCATGCCAAGCTCGTGGAGACCCTGCTGCAACGCGGCGCACGCGTCAATGCCACCAACATGGGCGACGACATTCCCCTGCACCTGGCAGCCGCCCACGGTCACCGCGAAGTCGTTCAGATGGTAAGACAGACGCCCTCAATAAAAACACACTCACAAATTAATGCTAATTCACTCACACAGCTGCTGCGCGAGCGATCAGATGTGAATGCGGTGAACGAGCATGGCAACACACCGTTGCACTATGCCTGCTTCTGGGGCTACGACATGATCTGCGAGGATCTGTTGAATGCGGGCGCCTTGGTCAGCATTGCCAACAAGGACGGACACACGCCCGTGGACAAGGCTAAGCCCAGTCTGGGCAAGCGCATCCTGGATCTGGCTGAGAAGAGCGGTCAGGAGATGAAGGTTATTAGCTTCAAGGAGCAGAGCTGGCTGGGCATGAAGACACGTTCGCGCGACGCCACCTTGTCGCGCTTCAAGGGCATTAGCATGGGAGATCTGGACTTGCACACCAAGGTGTCCGTGACGCCCTCGGGCGAGACATGGCGTGGTCGCTGGCAGAAGAACGACGTGATTGCCAAGGTGAGTAATCAGTCGAAGGCTTCAAATCTTTCGGTTTTCCTCGAAATTAATTGCTAAATTAATTTTGACCTTTGTGAAACTATTTTAAGAAGTTAGGCTCGTTGTATTTTAGTTCAATCCTTACATTAGTAATATCGCTATGCTGCTATGATCTGAAGTGGTTCGGTTTTCTTTATTCTGCCTCTAATTTAGCCAATTCGGTTCTTTAGCTTTGTTGCGTAAATGACTGATTTGAACCTTTAACTGAACTGCTTTTCCTCTTACAGATTCTGGCTGTTCGTCAGTGCACATCCCGGATTTCGCGTGACTTCAACGAGGAGTTCCCCAAGCTGCGTATTTTCTCGCACCCCAACATTTTGCCCATCATTGGTGCCTGCAACTCGCCCCCTAATCTCGTGGTCATTAGTCAGGTGAGTCAGTGAGCTTGTCGCCTCTGTAAGTGCAACAATTAATCGTTCTTTATTTTGCAGTTTATGCCACGCTCTTCGTTGTTCAATCTGCTGCATGGCGCTTCGGGCGTTGTGGTGGACACCAGTCAGGCAGTTCATTTTGCTCTGGATGTTGCACGTGGCATGGCGTTCTTGCATTCGCTGGAACGGATCATACCGACGTATCATCTGAACAGTCATCATGTGATGATCGATGATGATCTAACGGCGCGCATCAATATGGGCGATGCGAAATTTTCGTTCCAGGAGAAGGGACGCATCTATCAGCCGGCCTGGATGTCACCAGAGGCACTGCAGCGCAAGCCGGCAGATCGCAATTGGGAAGCATCCGATATGTGGAGCTTCGCCGTGCTCATCTGGGAGCTGACGACACGCGAGGTGCCGTTTGCCGAATGGTCGCCCATGGAGTGTGGCATGAAGATTGCGCTCGAGGGACTGCGCGTCAAGATACCGCCAGGAACTAGCTCGCACATGGCCAAGCTCATCTCGATCTGCATGAACGAGGATCCAGGCAAGCGGCCCAAGTTCGACATGGTTGTGCCCATTCTGGAGAAGATGAAGCGATAATCTAAATCTCCCACAGTCCGAGAAGTCTCCCTAAGTTTTTGTTAAAATCAAGGGTCTTGCAAAAAAATATGTAAAAGTTGTTGCTCCATGACATGCAACAAAATTACGAAGCCAAAATGTGCCTGTTTACAAACTGTGTAGCTAAAAATGAATAATGTGAGATGGAGTGGAGTGAAATGAAAGGAACGTAGCTCCCTCGATGTGTTTGCCAACTAATTATAATTACTACTACTTTGTGTTAATTAACTGCAACGGAAACTGAAACTTAACTGAAATTTAACCGACACCGCAAGTGCCTAGAGTCTACAATCCATTCAAATATTTACAGGTAAAAAGCTTTTAAGTTTTCTCTCTCTTTATTTTTGTGTAGTACTTTATGTGTCCACTGTCCACGTTTTGTTCTTATGAATTTTGATGATGTTCTTAGACGGTGCTCGATTTTGTATACGTTTTAGGTTGAATTATGAATACAATTAACAGTTAAGCTTTTAAAGTACGTATTTATACAGCATATATATTTGTTACTAATGATTAAACGAAATTTGTGTACCTATAAACGTTGAAGTTGTTTTTGTTCGTTCTATTCGATTTCATCCCATAAGAGCCTATAGCAAAGCTCCGTTTAGCTTTCGCCGCTTAAATGCAAAACAACACGAAAGCTCTCCATGTCTTTGTGTATGAGTGTGTGTGCGTTGCGGGTAGTCGGCGTGAGCAAAACGGCCCTGACCTCATTTTCATTATGTGCACGCGATTCTGCAGCGCGTGGGCAGAGCGAAAGCAGCGCAGTGCAGTGAGAGCGAGAGAGCGCCGGCGTGTGAGAGTGCAGCTGTGAGAGCGCATTAACTTTTACCCAAATGCGAAGTATGTAAAATTAATGGTACTACTGCAAGTAGATTATCCTTCAACACTTAAATTTAATTTTCATCCTTAATACATTTGATTTGATTTTAAAATTAATAGTTCATCATTTGTTCTTTTGTTTATTTCAGTACAGTTAACTCGACTGGCGGCTGCCATTTGCATTTACCGCTCTCTCGTTGCGCTTTGTCGGCTTGACGTTGGGCTCTCTGTTTATGTTTTTGCGGCACCGTTATATATTTGAGGCTGCTGTCGTTGTTGTTGCGGCGAACTTACACCATGTGATTGTTTTGTTGGTTCGCTCTTCGTTCAACGGTACATCCTGTGCCTGCATCGGCACGTGTATGCTTGTGTGTCTTAGTGTGTGTGCCATTGCAGCTTTAAAAAGTTTTGCTGCATTTTGTTGTCGTCGCTGTCGCTGTCGCCGTCGTCGTCGTCGTCGTCGTCATCGTCTCTGCTGTCGCTGTCGTCGTGCTTTTCGGCCCAGAGGCTGGTCGCTCGGTCTCCAAACAGCAGCGGGCAACGCTGCAGCAGTGTCCAAAAAGCCGATTTACACTTTTATATGCCAGTTATGAGTGCAACCAACAAACAGCGACAGCATTTCCGCAATGCCGAATCCAACAAACGATTGAGAAGCAAAGCGTTCGCTTAAATAAACATTTAACGCTTCTTCGTGAGTTACTAAATTGTGCTATTTAAATCTAACAAAAAGGCAAACCAAAAAAAAAGGAAAGAAACGAAAAAGAAAAAACGATAAAAACTGCGTCAAGTTTGTGCGAAAAAAGCTTTGCTTTCAATGAGGAAAAGCCGCATACATAGTTTAAAGTGAAAGTGGAGAATACAAATTGCATGGCATCTTTTAGGCGCAGCGCATAAAAGTTTTGCCTGTCGATTGATGACTGTGTGTTGTTGATACTGTTGTTGTTTTCTTGAACCTCCTAAGCGCCCAAACAGCAGCTGCTTAAATGTATTTTAGTGCTTGCACTCAACAACGGCCAGCCCCCTTGAGGGCCGGCAACCCATGGAGTATTCAAACTCAAAGCGTTTGAATCATAACGAGCAGCAGCAACAACAACAACACGAACAACACGAGCAGCAAACCAGGTTAGTGTTTATAAATATATGCACCATATATATATAGTATAGTTTTTTAGTAGTTATGGCAGCATGTGCCCCATTTTTATGGCCACACCTGAGCGCCACAGTTTTTATGCTCTCGCCTTTCTTGTCATGTGTTTTTTTTTTTAATTAACCAAACAATTGCCCAGGCACGCCCACAAGCCTTTTGTGTCTCGCTGGCAGTCGCATAATTTGCAAAATAAAGAGCAGGAGAGAGAAGAAAGCGAATACAACAAAAGTTGGCAGCATCCAGGAGCTGTGTGGCTACCATTGTGGTTGTTGCTGCTCTGCCACAGCTGCTGCCGCTGCCACTGCTGCTGCAGTTGCTCCTCATCATTCATTTGGCTGACGAGTGAGCCACTAACCTACTTCCTGCCCCCGACGACCACATCAGGCACAAAAGCCGCAGTAACTTTTGTGCTGCAGTTGTTGCTATTGTTGGCGGTGTTGTTGTTGCCGGCATGCCACGCCCACACGCGCCACACTTTTGCGCCTCTTGATGATGATGCTGTCGGAGGGTGTTGATGAGTGCAAATGTGAAAATGACATGGACCAAGTGGCAGCAGGAGACGACGCATCAAATAAACGATGCCACTCCGTCAGTTAGTCTCTTAGTCATTCCGTCATTCCGTCAGTCAGTCAGACTCGCATAACAAATGATGAGATTTCGTTGCTCAGAACGAGCAACAAACGGTCGATTCTCTGATGCGCCTTCCATGCATAAATCAAAAGCTCAATTTTGCACATTTCACCAGTAAAGCGCAGAGGCTGGATAGATGGAGACAGCGATAGAGACAGAGATGGATATATAGAGTGAGCGGCATCTTGGCAGAGAACTAAAACGCCACATGGGCAAATATTTCACTTGTGCTTTCGAGCAGCGCATCGAAAAGCGAAAATATTGTGACAACATCAGCAACAACAACAACAACAACAGGCTCGACAATCTCTGTTTCGAGTGCTTGTTGGGATGCTGCACTTGTGTGAAGTGCATAACAACGTGGAAATATTGTAAAAGCAAACTACGAGCACAAGCTACGAGCAGACAGACAACACAGCAAAGACACACAGCTAGCGAAAAAATGGAGAGAGAGGAGAGGAGCGGGGGGATTGACGGTGCGGAATTCCAAATGCCTGCACTGAGGACGACAAAGCGAAATGCAATAAAGCTCAGTGGAGGCATGGAACATCATCAAACATGGTAACCGCCAGCACAAGGGGGCAGCGAGCAGGGGGCAAGACGAAGTGCGCCACACAAAACCAAAGCAGGCAAAGCATGGTTTGGTCCTAGGAGATGCTCATGTAAAGCGTATATTGATTTTAGAAATTGTGCTGCTGTATGGCCGAAGTACAGCTAAAGGGGTATATAAAGACAGAAGAAGCTAGCAAATAAATCTGTCTATTTATTTATTTAAGCTATTTATCACACAGAAGAACTTTCCAAATGCGTCTGTTCGACAGTCTAAACACCTAGAATTCGTTGGCGTTAATGCAACTAGCGACGTGGAATTTGACGACAATAATACTGCAAATACTAAGCGAATTATGTTTATTTCTAAGCCTATCCACGTCTCTCTCAGCCTCCGGAAAAGTCGAAGAATTGATTCGTTTGTGTCGTTCAGAAGTTAGATACTTGACTCTGTAGCGTTTTCAACGATTTCTCCAAAATTTCATAACGATCTGCAACTGGTGAGAAGTAAAAATTTTGTTTCTGTCTTTAATAATTTATAGTTTTGGGTGACATTTCTCAAAATACAGGGTGTTTGCTGGCCACTATTCAAGCAGCTGCTGCTCTTCTCGCCAAACGATGCCGCAAAACAAGTTGGTTTTGCGGCTGCCTCTAGCAAAAGTGAATTGCAGTGCGTATGAGTAATACGTGGAGAAGAAGAAACAGAAACGCCACAGCGACCACAGTGCGTATAAGTAATGCGAGAAGTGCATTAAAGCGCTGCCAACGAAATGAGCGCAATTTATATTTTTAAGCACACAGACCTTAACTAATTAGCATTAATTATGCAAACCAAACCCCAGCAACGAACCCTTTTATTCCATTCATTCCTTCCTCGCTCGGCGAACGACGACTTGTGCGCAGCTATTTATTTATTGCTGGCGTTTAACTCGCAACTATCGATCAAAGTGGCTGACAGTGTGCTCAGAGTGGGCCCAGTTTCTGCTCGAACTCACCCACAAAACGTTGATATTCAATAAATTGTGCGCCGGACTGCCAGGAAAATGGCCAATTACGTGCAATAACGAGCTAAGAAGTATGCCAGTGTGCAGCACAGTTCGCTTGGGGTTGGGATGGGAGATGAGAATGGGGGTCAAGCAGCTTGCTGCTTGCAGCTCAACTGCACTTAACATGAATGACCATTTTTCCAATCAATTACGTGGCCTGCGCATTGTTGAAAACGGCTCAGCGAGTCCTGTGTGTCCTGTGCCCAAGGAACTGGGCTGCAAGTGCCTCCCAAGGCGATGGTGTCGACCATAATTAATTTTAATGTGCTGGCGGCATTAATTGCATTTCGATTAAATTTGACATTGACAATGAGATTCGATTCTGTTCGATTCAAATTCAATTTACATTTTTAATTTGCCTTCGCAGACTTTCTTCCATTGCAAGCGGCTATTTTCGCTGCAGCGACACGCCCACAACAACACCAACTACAACAACAGTCAGCAGTTGAAGCAACAACAACATCAACAACGTCAACAAGCTGTGCACCTGGCACTTTGGGCAGCAGTCAGCGTTGCCTCAACACGCCACCCACAACGCCCAGCAGCCCATTGCGAGAGCCACCACAAAGCCCATCGGACGGACAGACTTCGTCGCTGAGCTCGCATTCCGTGTCCAGTGACATCTTGTTGGGTGAGTAATGCGCACATACGCTTTGCTTAATACTACTATGCAGCAACTAGGCAATTTAAAGTGAATCAAAAAAACTAAAACTCAAGCTGAATGAATTCACTTCGAAGCATAAAATATTTGCAGAACATAGATCAGCAAATTTGCTTCATATATCTAATATTTTTGACTCTGACTATAAATATCATTTTATAGCCAAAAATGGATCCCATGTTGGCAAAAGACATAAACTAAAGTTTAGTTTAGTTTAAAACCTTTTTGTGGCATAATTCATACAAATTAACTCTACATTGCTCTTAATGTATTAAATATTTTTGCCAAACAATAAGATAATTTCCTCTAGCAACCCTTTATATACGAGTACATTGCTGAATTTAATTTGTGTTATTTAAAGTGCTAAGAAATGGGACAAACAGTAGAACATTGTTTGTTTTTTTCTTATCTCGCTGACTGATGAAGCTGCTAACTGTGAACGCAGAGCACTTAACTCGACTTAACATTAACATTGTATGTTAGGCAGCAGACTATGCATAACATTCAGCAGGTTTGAGCTTTATTCTGTAATTCAAATTTCTCTCATGCGATTGTTAAGCGCCTAAACACCCTTCGTTTACCAAGTACTTTGCAGGGTATGTGCAGCATTTGTTACACTTTACTTAAATATACTTTCTTTTTGTATGGCTCTGGCTCTGTTATTTATAGCTGCCCAGTTTCTCTCACGAAACAGATCATGACCCAGGAAAGGAACGCAAACAGCGGCTGCAGTAGCAATAACAGCAGCAGCAACAGCAACAACGAGAACGAGAACAACAAATAAAATCGCAACATTTTATTGAGGTTGCTGACTTTCAGCCAAACATTGCACATGCCTCTGGTTGCTGCCTCATGCCACACTGCATCCCATAGATCCCACTGAACGATCGTTGTACGTTGTACGACCCAAAATGTGTTTGACGCTGGGCTTGGGTTTCGGCATTGCTGCCATGGCCAGGGAAAAAGAGCCGTTGCTGCATGCTACAAATTCACACACACACACAGAGTAGAGAAGCAGGAGTGTTGCCAAGGAATGCCACAGGCAACAATATCTGCTCTAGGCCCATGTGGTTGCTGCTGCTGCTGTAGCAACGTGTGTGACGTTTATATGGACTTTGTGTGCTTTGCCATTCTGACATGAAAGATTCTGGCACAAACAGCGGGCGGTTGTGGCTCGTTCTCCATTGTTGCTGTTGTTGCTTTGGAGAGCATCCTTGGGGACAAAAGTTTGCGAAGCGTGTTGCTGTCTTTTCAAGTTAAATAGCCTGTTAGATTGTTTGCTGATAAGTTGGCAAAATGGTTTATGTTTTCATTCCCCGAATCCCAGCAGAAACCAAAAGCTGCAGATGCTATTCTTATCGAGTCCATAAAAATAAGCAAAAAGTATTGCCTAAACCAGTAAACAAACTTTGTAATTAAAACAGCTACAACTAAGTTTTCTAAAGAACTTAATTCAGGTATTTTAAAAAGCTGAATTATTCGCCAAAAAGTATGCTACACAAATTAGAAAATTAATTTAAATTTATACCACTAAATTCAATTATAATGATTTATTGATTTATACTAGCAAATAGTGCTAGATAAATTGATTGGTGACGAATACTATTATTTTTATTTGCGGCATATCTGGAATGCTATGTGGAAACTTCCAACACTTCAACTTTTTGCGATAATTGCAAGTTAATCCAGCTAAATGGTCATAATTTCTCACTTCAAGTGATAATTTCTAATGCTTACTTTATAGCTTGTTTACAGCTCTTGCTGCCAGCATATCAGTCAAACCTCAAAGCTAAACAACAACACCAATCGCCAACTAGTAGCAACAGCCACAATAACAACAACAAGAACAACAGCAAATAGCACAAACTATGAAAAAAATGCGCAAAGTAAACAAGAATTGTAGAATCTAGAAACAGCAGCAACAGAAGCAGGGGCATAATAATGAGCAAATAAATAAAACTAAACGCATTTGCGCCACTTTGTTGTTGTGCTGCTTGTTGCTGCTGCTGCTGTTGCTGCTGGCGCTGCCCATGACGTTGCTCAAGTCATTGAACTTAGACAAGCAAATACAAAACGCAAAAAAAATATAAATGAGTAACAGCAGCAGCCGGCGCGTTGATAAGTGAAATGCAATGGGCGCACGCCAGAAAATGGGCATGGCTATGCATTGGCATAGGCAATGGGCAAAATAACAGCAGCAGCAGCAGAAACAGCAACATCAGACAACAACATCAGACCACGTGGATGTGGTGAAGGGGCGGCCTACCAGCAAATAACTCTCACTCAATGCACACACATACACAGACACACTCTCTGGCTCGCTCACACTCTCTGGCTAAAGCACGCACACACTGACAGCGATTACACAATCATGCTGCAGCGGCTGCTCTGCCAGTGAGCGGCATTTTCATTTTTCTCTTCCTGGTTCGTCGACGTCGACTGCGACGTTGCGTGTCTTATGGCGTCAAAGATCTGTGCATGTGTGTGTGTGTGCTTGTGGAGATCAGGTTTTATCAGGCAAATGCAATCGAACATGTTACGTTTGTTGGGGGCGGCGGGAGGGCACGAGCACGAACACTCGCGTTTGCTGGTTCGTTTCGTCGTCGGCTCCACGAAGCATTTGCCCGTCTTCTTCATTTGCGGTTGTCGTTGACTTTTCGCTTTCGATCCTCGTTGACGTTGACGTAGCGTCGCGTCGCGTCGTCGTTGTTAGCGGCAACGGCAGCGTCGTTGTTGCCGTTTTCTTGTTATTTACAGTTTCTGCTGCTTTCGCTGCCGTTGGAAAAATAGCAAATAGCAAGCTAGAGCTGCGTCGCAGTCGCAGTCGCATCGCCGCACGCTGATCATTGACTTTCGTTACTTCTCTTTTGTGCTAGGCATTCGTCATGGAAAATGTGTGAGGCGGTTGTGAAATGGGAAAATTGTGCGCATAAAGCACTTGGGTGATTTTTCCATTTTTATTATTTTATTTCCCTGACTCTGTACCATTGATTGCAAATGCGCGGGAGTAAACGGGATAGCATGCAAACAGTTAGCCTATTGAAAGTGTTGTTGGGCATTGAGAGAGCGATGTACAGTCGGAAAATAACTATAACTAATAACTATGTTAATTAATGGTGCATAAGTCTGTTGGCGTGTTAAACGAGCAAGGAAATCGATCTAAATAATCTAATTACATTCTTGTATTTAATTTATAAAAATAATTCATATGTAAGTTATATGCAAATACAAATAGAATTTGACGTCGCCAACCTCTTTTTCTATCGCACTCGTCCCTATAGTTAAAGTTCTTTCCGCTATGTTGCGGGCGTCTTGAAGAAGTTTGGATAGAGCGCAGCTTAAAAAATCTTGTTGTGCAAAACTTGTTTGGCACTTTCTACAGCCTAACAGCAACAATAACAACAACAACGTTAACTAAGCACAACAACTACTTTTGAGTGCAACTCTAACATTTTGACTTCCGCATTATAGAACTAGGCTCTCTCGTTCCCTTTCTGGCACATCCACGCATGCGATGAGTGAGAGCGCTGAAGAGAGACGCAAAGGTTCTTTGACTTTGATTATGCTCTCTCACTGCATCTTGCTCTCTGTAACGGTTCTCTCTTGGTGCTCTGTTCTTTCGTTGTGTGTGTGAAATTGATCTTGAGTGGAGTGTGTGCACTTGAAGTTAACGTCGACGTTGGCGGCGGCAGAGCTGCCCACGGGTAATAGAAATTGAAAATAGCAACCAGGAACAGAAAATCGCCTCTGCAAATGGAATAGTGCAGCAAAAAAAGAACGCCAACAACCACAGGCAGCGAGAGTGGCATTGCGTGTTGTTGTTGTTCTTGTTGTTGTTTGCAGTTTGTAGTTTGCAGATTAGAAAGATAGCAGCAATAACAGCACCCCCTCCGCAAATCTGCCGCTGTTGCTGTTGTTGCTTTCGCTGCTGCTGCCGTTGTTGATGTTGCTGTTGCTCCTCTGCTTCTGAGTCAGTCTCGTGCTCAAATGGCGCTACAAAAGTTTTTCCTACTCCATGCAGTCACAGCACATTCTATTTTCCTGCTCTTTTCACACAGACACGCAAACACAGTTGCACTCGACACTCACACACACGCTTACACACACTCACACACAGACGCACGCGCCTTCTTTCTTATTCTTATTCTTGTTCTTTTCTTGCGCTCCATCGTCGTTGCTGTTGCAGTTGTAGTTGTAGTTGTCGTAGGTTCTGCAGTTCTGCAGTTTGGTTTGAATTTCTGTTGCGCATTTGGAGCGCTACGAAGTTGGCGCTTGGATCTCGTCGAGGCGAGAGTTTTGTACGCGCGATCGCACATTTTCACATTTTCTATTTGGCATTTTCCTAAACGCAGTTACGTCGTCGTTTCACCTCCGCCTCCGCAATCGTCTTCTGTCCCCGCACATTTTCCCCAATTCGCCTAATTTGTGAACGTGTCCTGTTCCAGCTGCAGGAGTGTGATCAGCTCTAGTGAGAAGAGTTTCAGTGTGAACAGTTGCAGTGTGAACAACAAAGATTAACAATCACGGAAGTGTATCGACAATTAAGCATTATTATCGAATTGCTAATTAATTGTTGTATTAAGCTTGAGTACTTAAGTGATGTGTGAAAAATGTGTTGACTTAATAGTTTATGAAGTCGATTTTTATTAGTTATAAATTTATAATTGCAACATTTTGTAATATATATTAGATCAACAATATTTTAAAACATTGATGAAATTTCTAATTGTTTTCAAGTTTAAATTAGAGCATTAAAAAAGTATTACTTCAAAACAAAATATTTTGGATTTAAAATAGATAATAATAATATTTTTATATTAATAATATATCTGAAATTAAAATTCTAAAGAAAGTAGTAGTTAATAGTATTGAAAGAGAAAATATAGTCTAGAAAAGTAATTGTTTTATAGAAAAAATATAATTAAATAAAAAAAATTTAAAATCTATTTTTAATAATAAAAAGTTGTCGTGAAGTAACATATTTTGAATAGATCTCATATTTTGTCATAAATTTGATATTAATATTTAGATGTTCTGTTGCTGCCACTAAATCGCAAGCTTGCTGATTTAATAGCTAGTTGGCATTATCTTAAACCATGTGTAATTTCCAAATAGTCGGCTACTGATTGCTTGAAGTAGAATTAATACTCTCAGCCTTTATTGCTTATCTGGTTAATAAATTTGTGAAGTGCAACATAAATTCAAATCAAGAACTGGAAAAGGCCATTAAAATGCTGAGAACGCTCCGGCGAGTGTTGCCAGTGTTGAATTCAATTTGCGTGATGATGTTGTTGATGATAATGGATGCGAGTACGAATGCAGCAGCGAATGCAGCGACACCAGCAACATGGATGTCTACCAAATAGAGCTGGAGGCGCAGGCACAAATTCGCTCCCATCTGCTGATCGACACTGTGGACAAGAACTTGGGCCAACCGACACGCCCACAGCAACAACAACAGCAGCAGCAGGACGAGGACAATAACATTGAAGATCTAGATATAGACGAGGAGGACGACGACGACGGCGACGGGGCTGAGGAGGAGGAGGCGGAAGAGCAGATAGATCAGCGGCTGAACGAAGAGGATACCGCAGGGGAAGACGACGAAGAGGAGGACGAGGAAGAAGAGGAGGAGCAAGACGAGGACGACGAAGAGCCGCACAACCACAACAACGAAGCACTACCAGAAGTGTGTTTCGATGCAAACTCCGATTTCAATTTGCATTTCTTCGACACCCCCGAGGACTCATCGACTCAGGGCGCTTACAGCGAGGCAGGCAGCCTTGACTCCGATCTCGACGAGCAGGAGCAGGAGCAACAACAGCATCCACAGCATCAGCAACATCATCATCAGCAGCAACTGGCCACGACAACGGCAACAGCAGTGAATGCGGCGCAGGAACTGCAGCATTGTCTGAGTGGCATCGAGGCGGATCCATTGCAGTTGCTGCAGTGCGAGGCTTACTACAGCGCTACGACAGCAACGGCAACAGTTGCTGCCGCCACAGCAGCTGCAGCAGCAACATCAGCGACTCCAGCAACAGTTGGTGCAACAACAGCCGCAGCCGCAGCAGCAGCACACTTGAGCTGCACGGCATTGAGCAATGGTGGAGGTGCTCTGTACGCCATCAGCAGTGTGCATCAGTTTGGTCCCGCCAGCAACAGTTCCAGCTCAGCCGGCGCCCATTCCTCGCCCGACAGCGGACGCAGCAGCGGCTGCTCCTCCAGCTCGAGCTCTGTCACCGTCTCATCCTCATCCTCATCATCGTCCTCAGCATCCAGCGCTGAGCATTTCAATCGCGCGTCGCTACTCGCTGCCAGCCAGTCCAATCAGCTCCAGTCCCATCTACAGCATCAACAGCAGCAACAACAACTCAACGGCCATAGCACATCCTCGTCAGCAGTCAGCTCCTCCTCCGGTCACACGGCATCGGCATCTTCAACTGCTCCGCATTTGAGCAAAGGACACGCAGGTATGTTCGCCTGCAGACTGTCGCTAGTCTTCGAATCTATTGCCAATAAATCAACATTGCGCAGAAACATGAAAGCAACAGTCGAGTGTGAACGACTGCTCGGTACCCGCTAGCTATTTTATGATATTGCATAAATAAGTCATATAAAGTACGATTCTCGCAATTCAATTTACTTCAAGTATTTATTATCCGATTGTAATGAAAGTTTTGCTTATATCAAATTTACTTGTTGTTTAATTTATAGCCTAATCAATTAACGCACAGTTCATGCTAGGATTTTTAAAATTCCTACTCTAACCATCTAAAATCAAGTATTGATATATAGTATGAAAAGTCTTTGTTTTTATTAGAAACCAATCGAGGTTAAAACTCTACTGGCTACCACAGTCATAGTAGTTTTTTTTTTTAATTAATTAAATGTCAAGTCAACAATATATGTTTCGGAATAGCGGGAGGCTGCAAAAAAAAATCTATAATTTTTTTTATTGGTTTTAAACATTTGTAGTCTCAAGAATTGATCGATGACATAGTGAATTAGGGGAGCTTAACTTGGTCAAATTCTATATCAAGTAATGTTATCAACATTTTAGAAGCTTGAAGATTTAGGTACTCAGGCAAATTAGCTTTGATTCTGTTTTTAATTATTCTACTTTAATCATACATACCTTCCTTTTGCTTCCACACTGTTGTCAGAAAATTAGTTATACCCTGCTTTCCTATTTGATACCGGGCATAACAAGCGTCTTTTTGAAAGTTGCTTTGCCATCGTCTTTATCAGCATTTTGCGCTCAATCTCCACGGTCTTCGCTTTTCCGCGTCTACTTCGTTTTCTGCCTTTTTGCGGAAACTATTAAGACGCCGCCTGGAAAATGTGAAAATGAATGCAATTCACTGTAGTTGTCGTTGTCGTTGTTGCTGTTGTTAGTTTTAGTTGCTGCATTTGAGAGATGTGGCAAGGAAATTGCTTTCATGTTGCAAAATGTCTGTCAATGTTGGCGTCGTAACATGTGGCATGCGGCGAGAGGCATACAGGCAGCGCTGCTTGCCATTGAAAACCATGAAAATGTGTTTTCATTTTCATAAATAACCTGAAATTGCGCCTACGAGAGAAAAGTGTTTTATGTAAAGTGATTAATTTGCTTCGATTGTGCGGCAATTGATAGAGCATAAGGGAAGTAATAAATTATATGGATTTAAGCAAGACTTTTCACTTTTCGATTTTATAAAAATTGCAAGCTTTACATTTTGTTTGCAACTTGGATTTTGAAGAGGAAAATGTGTTCAGTGATTTAATGTTAAATCCGCTTTTCAGGACTCAAAAGCTTAGATGAAGACAATAAGATAGATATTATTAATTGAGGAGAAGGCGCGATGAAATTAATTTGTAAAAATGTTAGAAGAACTGTTAGGAATTATCATAGCATCCTATTTAGTAATATTTTTTTTCTTTTTGGTGTAATTAAAATTGAAATTCAGGTAACAGTATTTCAAATTCTATAACAAGAGTAAAGTGTGAAATGTTTGCAATTAGCTGAAGCTTAATCCTTAAACTAATTGCCAAAGATTAAAGGAGACCAAGTGTTGAATGCACTAAGTTGCAGCGGTAACTTGGGCGATCGAAAGCCCTTTGTGATTAACTGGCCACTTGCCGCTTGCTGCATGCAACTTGGCAGCTTTGCTGGTTGCCACTTGAGTTTGCTGATGGAAAACGATATTCCGCTTTCCTCGGTGCGCTGGCTTTCTAATTGGCAGCAGTGGCAAGGATTTATTTGCAGCAGTTAATTGCGGCAATTAGCGAGACAGCTGTGAGCAAGGCGTGAGCAAGCTGCAAACAAATTAATTTAACCAAATGGAGGAGGAGGGGACGTTGAGGGCAAACTGGGAGTGAGGCGAGTGTTTGTTGGCTGCCCTGCCGAAACTAGTTGCAACACTTGGAGTGCGAGTCGATGTCAGCGACATTTTCAATCAGCTTTTGCCAGTTTTATTTGGTCGCTTTGCGTTTCTATCTCGCTCTTTTATCAGCGAGAGAAACGCAAACAACTTGCAACAAAATTATGAACTGGTCTCCGTTGTTGTCGTCGACGTCGTCGTCGTCGTCGCCAGTCGACGGCGTCGTTGTTGAATTGTCGGTTGTCGCTTGTCTATCGCTTGCCGCTGTCTGACAACGCGGAAATGGCAAGCAGCAGCAACAACAATGGCGTCTAAATTGTCAACTCACAAAAGCGGCCAAGTGATTTGCATTTGAACGCAGCGCGAAAATAAAGCAAAGCAGCAACTGCAACGGCAACAACAACAACAACAACAGCGACTCTCAACTGCGAGTGCCACTTGAATTTCCTTTGCCGTTGACATTTTCCAGACGTTCGCTTTGCTTGCTTGTGGCTGCTGCTCCACCTACTGACTGCCGTTGTTGTAGTTTCTGTTGCTGCTGCTGCTTGCCGCGGCTGCTCCTTCAGCTCTTTTGGATGGAAATTCAATTTGCAATTGCACAAGCGCGTAACGCGGTGACTTGCTTCCCTCGTCCCCCTCAAGCGCTGCTCGCCACCCTTCCCACCTCCAGCTCCCTCGTTTGCCACTCTTGCTGTGGCAGCTACCTCAACGTTTCCTTGGTCTGTGCGTTGTGTGTGTTGGCGCGTGCAAGTTGCACATTAATTTCATTTCATTTCGTTTCGCATTTCGAGGTGTGGCAACGCCGATTGTTGCAACAAACGGTTGCGGCTGCGGCTGCGGCAACGACGGCGACTGCAACTCGTCGTAGTTCAAACTCCGCGCTTAGTTCATTTGCCTTTTTTGTTCGCTTTTGCATTAGAAAAAGGCAAATTGAAATGAAATGAAATGCCAAGAAGCACACACAATTTTCTCTGCTGCTACTGTTTGCTGTTGTTGCAACAATTGTTGTTGTTGCTGCTGCTACTTGTCTACCTCCATTTTTCTACAATTTGCAATGCAAATTTTCGGCGCTTGCTGTGGAAATTGTGCGGCTGCCTCGACTTCAGTGTTTTCCATCTTTCCCTTGCCTGCCTCCCTCTCTCTCTCTCTCTCTCTCTCTCTCTCTCTCTCTCTCTCTCTCTCTCTCTCTCTCTCTCTCTAACACAATATTTATCTTGCTATGGTTTTTCCTTTGTGTAGGTGGCGTATACGTGATTTTTCGGCATTTTTCCTTATCGCAACATCGTTTGTTGTTTTATTCGCTCAAGTTGAATGCACTTTTGAGCTGCATTTGAATTTGATTGTTACCGTTTTGCTTTTGTTGCTAGTTGTGGCAGCAATTGCCTGTGGAAAAATGCATTTTCCTTAAGCGTTTCCCTGCTGCTTTCTTTAGTTTCGATTTACGTTTTAAACTGTATAAAATGCATTTTAAACGTGGATTACTTAATCAACAAAGCGTGGGCATTGCGATCGTATAGATAGACTATGTGTATACCCTGCAAGCAGCATAACTTTTTATGAAGATTCACTTACGGTAGAAACTATTGATTTAAATGTATGAAGTGTGTTGAGTTTTGCAGTGGGCAATAAAATAAATTATAATATAATTTTTAGGCATCTTAGAAAATTGTGCATTTGTAGCACATATGTAGCACAATATAAAGTCTAGTAGAAAAGCTCTACAAAATGCATTTTGTGCCTCTTCAATTATGAACAAATCAAGCAATTAATTGCATTTAATTGACTAGACTACCTAAATGATATATTGAAATATGTTACTTATTACTTTGTATGTTTTTGTTTTATATTCAAATCATGTTCATTGCCATCTCTGCTTAAAGACTTCTGCGAACTTTTTGCAAATTGAACAGCCGTCAACGATTAGAATTCAGTATTGACTTGGCACTTTTGTCCTCATTTCCCCAACGGACCTTGCTGCTTGCCACCTGCCACAATTGCATTAATTTGATTAGATTTCCCTTTTCACTTAGTATTTTGGGCAAATGCTCCTAATGGACGTCGTTTACCTCCTGTAGCCTCCTGGTGCAGAGTCCTTGCTGCTGGACTGGGGGCGACTATTTGTGGTGGCAATTGCTTAGAGCACAAGTTTTATTTGCCATCTGCCGTCTCGCTGGCCTTTTGGAGCGGAAGGTGGGGGGCGGGGAGTGGAGTATTGACAGTTGAGCTGTCGCTGCTTGTCACTGACAAATGAGACAGCAGCATTGTGAGGCAGTTGTTGTAAGTGCGAGTGCAACGTGTGGCAGATGTGGAGCAATCGATTGCCAGCAAAGTCATTTAGCAAATTGCCATTACGACAATTGCTGGCGCCTAACGACACCGAACGGCGAACGTGGCGTATGAGTAATGTGAAGTCGCATTGCATAATCAACAGGCGCGACAACTTTCCAAATGTAACAACAATTGCACTTTGCCATTGCAGAGCAACACTCGCAGCAGCAGCAGCAGCAGCAACAACAGCAACAACATCAGCAACACTCGCAGCAATTGCAACAGCAGCAGCAGCAGCAACACGTGCAGCAGCAATTTGGCATTGTTGACTCAAGCAACGGCAGCAGCAACAGCAACGGCAACAGCAGCAGCAACGGCAACAGCAGCAACAACGGTAGTAACAACAACAACAGCAACAGCGGCAACAGCAACGGCAACGGCGTCTCCTCCAAATCGTTTGTGCCCTGCAAAGTCTGTGGCGACAAAGCATCGGGCTATCACTATGGTGTAACCTCCTGCGAGGGTTGCAAGGTGAGTACTTCAACGATTTCACAGAGTTTCACAGCGTTTTCAACACTCTTCCTCTTCTTCATTCGCAGGGTTTCTTTCGTCGCAGCATCCAAAAGCAGATCGAATATCGCTGTCTGCGGGACGGCAAGTGTTTGGTCATTCGCCTGAATCGCAATCGCTGTCAGTATTGCCGCTTCAAGAAATGCCTGTCGGCTGGCATGAGCCGCGACTGTAAGTATCAACCAAAATAAAAAAAAGTCACGGGGGCCAATTTATGATTAAGCACTCGACGCCTGCCCAAGAGCGGCCCGAAAAAGGCCAGCAGACAAGTTGCAGAAGTGAATGGAACTGCTGCGCCTTGTTGGGAAGTGGCAAGTTTGCAAGTTTGACTTGCCGTTGCCGTTGCTGTAGCAGCTTGTCGACTAAGTTGGCCTATTGATAGCTTTATTAGCCAACTGTGTAAACGCTGTCAGATCGCGCGATTATAGATTGTGTTGTCTGTGGTGCACTGTCGGCTGCTTGGTGTCAATGGTGAAATTGGCAACGGCAACAACCACTGCAATGGCAACAGCAACAACCACAGCAACGGCAACGACAACGGCAGCTTTGGTATTGGCTTACAGATGGCAGATACCAAAATGTCACTTGCGACTCGAACCTCTTAATTTGCAGTCTCACTTTACACGCTATCTAGGCGAGAGATTTGCTAAAATCTCAACGCGTTTAACAGTTTTTTACTCAACCAAGATGATCACTTAAGACTTGCATTTCAAGTTGTATTATATTCGATATGAATGACTATATTTATTTATTTACGCAATTAATATGTTTTGAAATCTAGCTGTGTATTTTGGCAACTAAGCTGAACATCATTATGCAAAGTTTTCTATATTTGTATTCGATTGTGTAACATTTTTCAAGCTGTAGACTTTCCGTAGGCTTGCTTTAATTTTATACTCCTTCGCTTTATAATTATGAATAGTCTCCATTTGCTGTCTGCATATATAATTGCATACCTAGAATTGATTTGTTAGTGAAAATTGACGTCGTACAACAAAATCAAATTCTTTTGTGTGTATTTCACGAGGAAACTTTGAGCATCTCATTTTAATTTTCCCTTCTCGACTTTTGAGCTTCACAAACGCGGTTAACCGCAAAGCATAATTCCTGGCAACACAACAGAGTTCCACAGAATTTCCCTTTGGCTGTCTGCGACTTCGACTAACTTCGTTATGGATGCTCAGTTTCGTTTGGTCGGTTTTGCATGGAGCGTGTGTTTTGCGCTATGCACAAATTTACGTTTTTAAGGCTCATTCATCTCGGGTTGATTAACTTATTTACCACCAAAAAGCGCCGTTAACACAACACACAAAAGCCACAAAATAGGAAATGGAAAATGGCAAAGCAGCAACAACAGCAACATAAACAAAGTGCGACTTAAGTTGAGCCCAACAATCTGGCGAACAGATTTTTGGTTGCAGACAGTCTCCTGCAGATGCCGACTACTTCCTGGTAAAAGCAAACCACAACAAACACACACACAAACACACACACACACACACACACGCACACAGGGCCTTAAAAAGCAAATTAGTTTTTATGCAGCCAAACTGTTGCACACCCAATTGCCGCCACGTTGCAGTTGCTGCCTTTAAATGCAATTTATTTGATGTTGCACAATTAATTGCCTAAAACGCAACCAGCGAAGAGGGGGAGAGAGGTGGCAAGCTGGCGGTTGCATGCTCAGTGGGTGTGTGTGACAAGCGAAAGACATTTGTTGCCGTTGCTGTTGTTGTTGCTGTTGTGTCACTGTCAGTGCTGTTGCTTGCAACATTTATTAGTCGCCCTGCAACATTTGTTGCCATTTTTTTTTATGACTTGCCTGCCTGTCTGCTGTCTGCCTCTTTGGCGTCTGCAGCCCACGCCAATTCCTTTTGTTTCCTGTCCTTCCTGCCTCCCCTTCTCCTCCCTCTGCTTCGGCCCACTCGCTCTCTGCGTCTTCTCGGTTCGCCGTGTTTGCTTTTCGCGCAATTTAATGATTTTTCCAGCCAGGTTTTCCATGCAGCTTCCTCATCCTTTTGCCATATGGAAAGTTGTAATAATTTACGTAAATTGCATTTGTGGCAGCTCGCAATTGTTGCCGTTGTTTCTGTCGTTGGGGCGGTTCACAAAATTTTTGATTTGCTCGCTGCTGTTTAATTAGACTGTTTTCTTGGCTCCAGCTCAGTCGCAGCAAATCGAGTTTATGGCATTGCCAATTGGCCAATCGCAAATCCGTGAGAGAATTTCCAATTAAGTTTGCGATTTGGCTTCAACTTTGTTTGGCCCAAAAGAGCCAAGCTCTTTGGCTTAAATTGTTGTTTACCATCAACAGCAGCAGCACCAGACTGTAAAGTTGGAAAACACTCGTTTTTGGGTCATTTCATCTCGTGCTCCTTTCGCATTCATTTGAAAACTCAAATAATGCAATTATGTGCTGCAGTGAGCTCGGTGAGTGGGCGTGGCCCAAATCTCGGTTGCTGACAATTACAACCAATGCAAAAACCATTGCATTACGAATCGCATCACAATGACACCAGTTGAAAGTGCAAGCTGAGAGATTGCAGTTGAAGCAACGATTTATTTTAAAACAAATCAAAGATAATAAGCATTATTAATCAACACATTCTTGAGAATAAAGCTAGGCAAGTAGCTTTTAATAGCCATTTGAAATGCGCTCTTAAAAAAGATATTTAAAAAAGCAAAAGCTTTTTACAAATAGCATTAACTAAGCACAATTATTAACAGCTTTTAAAGCCATCGCATAAATTTGTTACTGCATTTAAACAGAACGATTTGCCAGCTATTTAATTAAATAATGCTTCAAAAAGAAAATGCTTGAAACTTATTTAAGTTTCGATCAGTAAACTTTTAGTTGATTTCCCAATTTGCAGTTGAGTAAGTGAATGAAATTCCTTCGGGTTCAATTCCATTTACAACTGTCGTTTGCAGCCAGTGTCATTGGGTGAAATTTAAGCATTGCTGCTGCCTGAAATTGGGTCAGCGCACAACGTCAAACAATACGCACAAACGAGCACACATCCGCAGCGGGTGTTTGCGGCATTTTGTGTGGCAACCGCTGTGTGGCAGCAACAGCAGCAGCAACGGCAGCAGCAGCATCATGTGCTCTCTGTTCTGTATTCGAACTTTTGCGTTAATCAAATTTTTGGCTAATTGCGAAAGTTGTTGCGGTGCGAACTGTGCGTCAGTCCTTGTGGTCACACGTGGCGTATGCGTATTATGGCCACACTATACGTTTTATATAGGCTGTCAATCAAAGTGCAATTAAGACGCCAGCCAAAAGTTCTCGTTGTCAAGTTGGCTTGGCTTGGGAATGAGCACAGTGTTGTCGCCAGCGGCAGCAGTAGCAACCACAGCAACAGCAACAGCAGCAGCAGCGACATAGCAGTAACAGTAAGAGCAAGAAGGCGACACAGTAACATAGAATGGCTCCACTCCGACGCTGACTCCAATTGTAGTCAATTTGAAAGCAAACTATCAAATGTCAGCTCAGTTTCTGTGGCTGTTGTTCTTCGAGATGCCCAAAAATCAAACTGTTGCTGCTGCTATTGCGTCTGCGCAACCAGCAAATGACAGCAAAACAGACACGAACACACAAACAAAAAGCTACCAACAGCACAAAATAAGAGAGCGACGGAATTGTAATTGTGGCCTAAACTGGGTCAGCTGACAGGCCACATCCACATCCACATCCACATCGACAATCCACATTTACAAGCAGCTTGTTCTATTCGACTGCGAGTGCGAATTGTGTTGTCGTTTGTTGCTGCTGCTGTTGCTGTTGCTGCCATTGTTGTTGTGCAGTTGACGTAGTTTTTTGTTTTGTATTTTGACAATCGCTAAGCATTGTTGCTGTTGGCAACATCAAAGCGCAGTCAGAACGAACAGCAACAGTAACGGCAGCAACGCCTTTTGCCATTGTTTTCTGCAATCCATTGTATTGACTTTATTATTTGGCAATTGAAATTGGCAAGAGAAATGCGAAAAAAACACCGACAACTACAACAACAAGCTGTGTGCGGTCTCTGTTTGATACGTCGAGAATGATTTGTCTCTCGAGCAGCCAGCAACAATTTGATTTAAATGCCACTTCACAGCGGGCACGCTCTCAGGTTAATATAAATCAAACTAGTTCGAACTGCTCAGCGAAATTCGATTTGCGAACTCGAATGGTGCTTTATAAAATGAGGATTCAGATGTAGAAAGAGTAACAGTCCTTGGTTGTTGATCTCTTAGCTTATGTTATTATTGATCAATGCGTTCTTCTCTAATTTACTGAAAAATGTGGAAGTCGCTTGATCACATTATTGAAAATATTGTTATTAAAAATAAATGAAGTAGATGAAATTTAAATGAATTTAAACATAAAAATAGTCAGCCTAATCGAATAGCTACAAGTCAAAAATATAAAATGATGTTTCTCTATTGATGTATTGACATTGATAACATCACAGCTGAAGATCGTGAAGCACATGAGAAATATCAGCTTAGATCACATTTGATTTAGCTAATTAAAAGTGTAATTCTTATGAGCAGGAAATATTGGGTTTCAGATTGCAAACATATTAATTTAAAATGCAAACATATAAATTTAAAATGTTTATCAGCCGCATGTAAATGGCAAATGTTCGATTGATAAAATTTCTGTGATATCTCAATAAAATGCAGTATTATAATTTAAGCTTTACTCAACCTGTCCGACCGTTAGCTGAACTGAGTTCAGCTCAGCACAGTTCACTTCAGTTCGTCTCAAAGCGTGTTTGCTTTCCGCCAAACTCTGATCCCGTTCGCAGAGCCCAAATGTAACTTCAGTTCACTTCCTTTTCGCTCGCCTTTCACTTTCAACTAGTCGTCTTCAAAGTTTTTAGTTACTTCCGTTGTGGTTGCTGCTGTTATTGCCGTCCCTCTCTAGAGACTGTGGCTGTTGCTGTCTCTGTCGTAGTCGAGTCGATTCACCCGCTGCGTTGCCTGGGCGGTCAGAAACAAAGTCCAATGGACGACGACGACGACGACAGCGTTTTACGATTTTGTGCGAAAATTAACAAAGACCGAAACAAAAATAAATAAATGAGAAAAATGCAACTCAATTTGTTGACTGCTGAAATAACATTTAATTTTTAATTATGTATTTAAAATGCGACGCTCGTTGTTATCGTTGTTGTTGCTGTTGGTGTTGCTGCTGTCGCTATGCTTTATTTATAAACATTGAGCGACAATTGGCGAGAAATGAAAATTGAATGCAAACATTGGGAAACCGCATCATAAACAAATTATCAACTGTAAACTGTGAATAAGAATTGCTCGCAAGAAACGGCAGCAACATCACCTGTTGCAACTTGCAACTTGATTATTGGTTAAGAGCAGCAGCAGTAGCAGCAGCAACAGTTGCTGGTAATTGCCACGCCCCTGGTTGCAACATTCTTTTGCAGCTAATTGCTGATGGTAATTTATGTAATCTTCGTGCTCACGTCACTTTGTCATTCGTCGTCGCTGCTGTTGCTAATGTTGCTGCTGTGTTACGCATGCGCGCAGCTCCGCAGCAACATTGCAATTAACTCGCTTGTGTGCAGCACTCTCTGTCGCCCTCGTCGTTGTTGTTGTTGTCATTTGTTGTCTATTTGTTGTTGAATTAACACTTTTGTCGCTGCGCAAAATTCACAAGAAACAAACCAGCCAGAATAAACAAACAAATGAATGACTCGACGCTGGTCGCGTCTCGAGTCGCGACGTCAACAGCAGATTGTTTTTTTTTTTTTTTTTGCACATAACACGAACAAATTCGACGGCAAATACATAAAAAGAAATATAATAATTATTATTAAAATAATAACAACAATTGTGAACTGCACTCAAAGTTCAATGCATGAAATGTTGCAACTTTTCAGCAAAATCTCCCGTAACAACAACAAGAACAGTTGTTGTTGCTGCTGCTGGTGAATGAATAATCGTATTTATTCTTGCCAAAAAATTCTTGTTATCGCTGCTGCTGTAAAATTTGCACATTTCTGCATCAGTTGCAAATTTTATTTGCCCAACAAAAAAAAAAAAAAATGACTCAACGCCAACGAGCGCACTCGAGTTCAGGTCATTTGCATTTGCGCTGGGGTAACTTTCCACACACACACACACACGCACGTATAGCACACTCCCACATGGCGTATGCTTAATGTGCTCTCCTTGCTTAAATAGCGCAAATCACATGGCACACAGCAAGCAAGCAAGCATTAATGCCCTCCACCCCCTTTCACGCTTGAACGCAATCACCACCGAAAAATATGACACAAAAAGTGTCATTGTCATTGATAAATGATAAATGAATAACCTTGACACCTGACGATCCCATTTGCACATTTGTATGCCAACCAGGTGATGGCACTTTAGCCTAATGAGGCTTATCCAATGCGCTTCTCTTTTTCATTTTACCGTGATGAAAGCAAAATTTGTGGAGGGAAAATTAAAATCAATTTATTTTTATGGTGATTGCAATTTTAATGAAGTACGAGAACGATAAAACATTTTCTGCAATCAAAGCGAACGCAATTTCTTTGGCTTTTAAGCCCCGATGGTTGTCAGTTAAATCTTCTAGTTAAACAGCTAATTATTCATAGAATTGTAAATCTTCTAGCTAAATTTTGTCATGCTTATTTAGGTATAATGTTATTGTCATAATTATTACACCTATTAATTTTAGTTATAATAAGTTTAATTTACTATTTCATTAAACAGCAACATTTTAGAGTACAATGTAGTGAGAAATGTAAGCTTAAAAGACATTTAATTTTTATTTAGATATGTAGTTAGTTAAAAGGACTACATTATTGCATAAAAAGTAGCCACAAATGTCATCTTAACAGACATTTCACATTTAATCATCACGCTTAATCAAATTACTATTTAAATCTTCTGGTTAAACAGCTAAATTATGTCATACAAAATAGCCACAAATGTAAACTTAACAAACACCTATTGTTTATATATATATAGATTTATCTTCATAATCAAAAATATAATCAAATTTATGTTGACTGCTAATAAGACGATATTTAGCTAATTGCCAATTTAATATTCAACATTTACTAAAAGCAACTTTCGTGTTAAATTTAGATTAACGCTACAGCATTTCTATCAGCAACTAGTTCAGTATGAGACTGAATTACTTAATTCACTCGATAGCTTGCAATCTCGTTGCAATTACTGCATACTGCAATTTCCTCGAACCCCACTAGCAAAACGCCCACGCAATCAATCTGCACAATTACCCAATCTATTATCGATTGCAGCTAAGCAAATAGAAGTAATGCTTTTGTATATATATATAAATCGTATCAATGCATTTTCCAATTATCTAGCCATGTGCGCACACAAATTAATGACAAAAGCCATCAACAAATTGCCAAGAAAATGTCGCCCACGTTCACAGCGCTCACAGCGCGTTTGTCTGTCGTCGAAGATTGGAGGATGGGCTGCGTTGAATAGCAGCACAGTGTGTGACAAACGGGGCGCGGGCGAGGAGGGTAGGTTAATGAAAGGGAGAGCGACGAAGGGATGGCATGGGATTGAGGAAGACAATGGCGACGACAGCTGCGTTTAGCTTTGCACTGCGATGCGATGCGAGGCGAGCGTTGACTTCTAAATGTCAATCACAGTATGCTGCCCCAATGCTCCTGCTTCTGCTCACTTGCCGCCTCACGCTCCCGCACAACGTGTGTGCGCTGAATACCAAGTGCTTAGTAAATATCATAAAATTGTATATGCAAAAAAATGTGAAGCACTCACTAAACGCAACAAACAATAACAAATCGCAGCAACGCAACAGCAAAAGCAAAAGCTAAATAAAAATACAAATCAAGAAGTTTATAAAATTAGCCAAGGCACTTGAGCAACTTGTGGTTGTCGTCGTCGTTGTTGTTGTTGTTTTGGCAGTCATTGTTGTCGCGGCTAGTGCAAAAATAAATGATTATGATGCGTTGCCATTCGCCATATAAATGCGTATACTTAATAGTTGACAACGCATCGCAGCGAACTCTGAGTCGAGTCGAGTCCGCTCTGTGTGTTGTGAGTACGTTGACAATTGCACCCGTTGGGCGAGGTTCAACGCCCCCAAGTCACTTCAGCAACGTGACGGGCGTTGCACGCATTTTTCTTGACGCTTCCGCGATTCTGCCAGCAGCAGCAGCAGCTGAAGCAGCGGCGAGCAACAAGCACTTCACCGCAGTCCACAGTGTGTCGACATTATCAGGCAGCGTCTGCTTTGATAAAGCAGCCAATTGCAAAAGTTGCTGTTGCTGTTGTTGCTGCTGCTGTGGCTGCTGCGTCACGCGTCGTTGACTTGTCTACTTCGACATTTGTTTGGGCAAAACGCCACAAGGAAAAGCAAGAGCAAGAGCAAAAATTAAAGCATTATGGCTCCACAACTGATTGCCACATTATGCCAAAGCATAAATTGACCAAAGCGATTGCAACAACTGCAACAACTGCTGTCAACAGTTGCCGCTGGCTGCAACTAAATCATCAGCTATTATTATTATATTATTAGTGGTAGAAGCTTAAAAAATGGCTTTAGATTGTGTAATAAACTAAACAACTAACTTGAAATTAAGCATGAAACTACTTGAAGCATTAATATATTAAATATATGTTTACTGCTCGTATAACAGCGCATTAAAAATCGTATTACTCCACCAATAAAGTTAGCATTAAATACAAATCTAAAAGTGGCAAATTAAGGAACAAATTTATAAATCTTACTTGTATTTTTTGTGCGATCTGTCTGTTCATATTTTTCGTTTTCCTTGCGACATATTAAAATATATTTCTACGCTGAAAAAGTAAATAGTAAATAGTAAATAGTTTATAAAAAAATCGTTTGTAAAGTTAGATCGATTGATCGACTCTCAATGAATTGGAGTTAAGTGAACCGCAGTATTGCGTTGCTTTGCCAACTGAAGAGAAAGAGTAAGAGCAGCTCCAAGTCATAGAGATACAGAGCGAGAAAGAGTTGCCGCGCCCCAAAAACAATTGCTGCTTACATTTCTCAAGCACTTGAGTTGCGCACGCTGTGTTGTTGTTTTTTTTTTGTAATTTAATTGCAACAAGTTTCAACAACGGCAACAGCAATTGCAGCTGGTAACGAGAGGCGAAGCAACAAACAAACAATCAAATAAAACAAAACAAAACAAAGGCAACAAAATGGTAAAGAGATTCAAACAGATCAAAGTGCTGCTGTTTGCCAGGCAAACGGAGCGAAGCAAAAGAGCAAAGACGAGCGACGGGGAGAGTGAGGCATTTAAATTATGCGGTTGCACATGTAACAGAAATGAGGAAGCGGCATTAAATGCAGACAGACGGACACGCTTGCAGCAGCAGCAACAGCAACAACAGCAACAACAACAACGGCAACGGCAACAATCGCAGCCAACGCACAACTCAGTCAAGCGTTTGATTTTTACCAGAAATGCGAAAATACTGAAGAGTGGCGGCAATACCAAAGCAGAGCTTCACTTGCAACAGCAACAGCAACAGCGACGGCAACAGCAACTGAGACTCGACTCAAGTCGAGTTGTGTTGTGTTGCGTTGCATTGCGTTGCGTTGTGTTGAGTCTGGCTAACAACCTCAACCTCAGCTTTGGCCAGTTGCTTGCCTGTCTTCAATTAACACGCCGCTTCGTTAAGTGGTGATGTTGCTGCCTCGTTGCCGTTGTTGTTGTTAGTCTTGTTGTTGTGTGGCATTTCCCTTTAGGAGCTCACATTGAATGCGTTGACCTTTTGTCGAGCTGTGCGCTCTCAAGTGTGGCTTGGCTTCAGCGACGACGTCGGCGGCGGCTTTGACAGGCTCTTGTGCACCTCCAGGGTTGCAGCTTGCTGCTTGCTGGTTGCTGGTTACTGATGTTGCCCCATGCCCGGCCCATTTGATTTAACTGCTTAATCAAGTGAAGTTGACGCTGCAGCTGAGGTTGCATGTTAAATTGCTTGATCTGCTGTTGATCTGCTGCCAGACGTTGTCATAAGCACAGCTCTATAAGTAACTGCAACCATCATCATCATCAGAAGCAGCAACAACATCATGATCATCGTGATCATCGTCGTCGTGATCGATGACTGTTTTCCTGCCGCCGCGAGATGTTGCAGTTGTTGCAAGTTGCTACTAAATTAAATCAAAGCTGGCAGCGTGTTAAAACGTGCCTGACATGCCACCAAGGGGCAAGCTGAGGAAATCACCACTTGAGACTGAGACGCGTGTGCGCTGCCCTCACTTCTTCTCCCTCTTCCCTGCCCTTCGTCATCTGTGCCGTTAATACCCTCTCGCACGTTGCACGTTGCAAGTTGTATGTTGCGTGCCGCAAATTAGTTGCAGGGATAGTTAGTCAGGTTCCCTGTTTCGTATGCACCACATAACGGTCGCTTGATGAGGGCGCAAATCGTGGCAGCAAAGTCGGCATTTGCGCCCATGTTAAGCACAACTTTAACCAGCAATTACCACAATATACATATATAAAACAGTGAGCGGCCGCCAGGGCGGGGGCGTGGCGCCTTGGCACCGTTCAACAGCGTTGTAATGTTACAAAGCTAGCCAAAAAAAAAAAGAAACGACTGCATTTATTTGTGCCCATAATTGCACGTACTGCAAAGCAACTTGCAACGGAGGGGACACGAGTATCTATGCATTTATATACCCTGTAGACAATAAAAAGGGGGTCAAAGCTGGACGTTTACCTTATTCACAAAGAGGTTAAATCAAAGTGTGGCGCAGTTTACGACAGTCGGAAATATTGTTAGACCAGTCAGAGACCGTTGGAGCTCTAGAACCAAAGCAAAATATGGATTGGAATATATACTCGTAGGGCTTGTTCAATTCATCAACGGCTTTAGGAAACTATCTTATACTTATCCTAGTATCTATTTAGTGCGTATAGAGTCTTAAATAATAATTTATAGAGAAAAGGCAAGAAAAGCGTTGCGGAGAATTGATCAGTGATTATCTATGATGTTTAATAAATTAATTCAACCTAAATGCACCAAAGTTTATATAGTTTTCTTAAATCTTGTAGTTCAAACGCCTAAAAGCTTTTTTTGTAGTGTTAGCATTTGAGAGCCTATAAAATATAATTTTAATTTAATTAATAAACGAACCCGTCGACACTTTGTGAATACACTACCTTCTAAAGTCATGAATTTGCGCCTTTTACTTTGAATAGTTATATAACAATTTGTCCTTATCTTTTTGCCGAAGTTTCCTTCAACACTTCTTCCTCCTCTATGCCGTAAGCTTTTCATGACTTTGCTAATGAACTTTTCTTTCACTTTTGGCATATCTGTAGCGCTGCCTGCAGCGGATCTCTTGTTGGCTTGTATCTTTTGCGGAAATAGTTTGGCTTGTTTTTTGGCAACTTGCAACAAGAAATTGTCAAACGATGCATCCTGTTTCCTCTAGCAACTTGATCAAAAAACTAAAAAAGAAAAAAACAAATGCGAGGCAAGAGGCAAGAGGCACAAGGCAGGCAGTCAACTTACAAAGCTGACATGAAAAGTTACTTCCTTATTGCAAATGCCCCCACACAAACACACACACATAGACGCACATGCAACACACACGTATCTAAGCCAAGGCTTATGTAACTGCCAGCAGTCGCCATCTTTGAGCGGCAGCGTTGCAGCAGCCTCTCATTGCTGCTGCCGCCGTTGCTGTGTTGCAAATTGTAAAACGTGCCGCCGGCCACGTTGCCAAATGTGCGGCAGGCAGCTTCAAAATGCAAATGCATCTAACACCGGTTGGGCAGCTTTTTGTTGTAATCTCACGGATGCAACACACACACACACGCTTACATGGAGACAACAGCAAAATCTCGTTACTCAATTTCAATTGGTTTGCTGTCGCAGTCGCAGTCAGCGTCAACGTCAACGTCGCTACATCGCTGCTGACGTCGCTGTTGCAGGCGACTGCAACGCTTCCTGCTGCATTCGAAAGTTCTGCACGCAAAAGCTCGCTCTCACTCTGAGAGCAATCTTTCGGTGCGCTCGCTCGCTCACACGTTGTCCGAATGCTTGTGCTCTCAATGTTGTTGCTATCGTGACGCGCTCTCTCGCTCTCAGCTTTGACTGGCTGCCAGACGGGCGCTCTTCGGCTCTTTGCACTTCTTTGTTTTGCTTCTCATATTCTTGTAGTTGCTGTTGCTTTAGCTGCGGCTGCTGTGTTGCTGTAAAAGCTTTACGTCGACGTCGACTGCGAAGCAGCGGCCGCTTTTCGCTTCGCGATGCTTCGCTGTGTTCGCCGTCGTTCGTTCGCTCGCTTACAGTTGTCTCTCGTTGCTTCAAGTGCGCGGCACGCGAACGCTCCCCAAAATTAAGCAAATTACAAAGAAAAAACCTGCAACAGTAACAACAACAGCAACAGCAAATACGGCAAGAAACGCGTTCGTTTTTGTGTATTTATCAAAAATTCATTTTGTCAAATCTGGCAAACACAAAAATATCAATTAAAGTGCGTGCAAAAAAGTTCGTCGAACACACAAAAAGACACGCACATACATACATGCGTATACATACTTGCAACAATTGATGCGGCAGCAACACAGTGTTGCATAAATTGCTAGCGGCCAGTGTGATTTGAATTTCAAAATCAAGTTGAAGTTGCGGCCCGTTGAGGCTGCTTGCAGCGCGTGTGTGTCGTGTGTGAGTGTGTGTGTCGTCTCTCTGTGTGGAAGGTGGCAGAGTGCTCCCCCAATTCTAGCTGCGAAGTGACAGTGAAAAGAAGTCACAAAACAGTCGGGAAAAGCACACACCAAACAACAACAACAACAACAAAAAAGCAAAAGAAATACATATTTTGTATTGAAAAGCAGAGCAGTGAAATTAAAAAAACAGTCCAGGCAACAAAAGTTGTTGCCATTTAAGTGAAGTTTCTGAAATCAACACACGAGACGACATAAGCTAACCAAAAGAAAGGGAGCAACAACAGCAATAAAATTCACAAAAAAAAGGCAACGAACGCGGCTCAAAAACAACAACAAAAAACTCACCAAAAAAAAGATTCAGGCAGCGCCTATTTTTGGATACGAGAGCCGCTTGGAGATTGCGGCAGGACGGGAGCGAGCACATTTGTGAGCTGCTCTCAATTGAATGGTAAATTGAATTCACTGCTGCTTCTTCTTGTTCATTACTTGCGAGTTTCCTTTCGGCAAGCTCACATGCTGTTTCTCTTTCACTCTCGGTCTACACTCCTCTCTCTCTCTTGCTCTCTCTCTCCGTATCTCACTGAGTCTGTAACAGAGCTTGCGGTATAAATAATTCAGTCGTACGTTGCGTATGCTTAATATTAATATAATCATCGAAAATCAACACAACACATACACGCAAACATACAACCACAAATCTGTTACTCCTTCATTCGCACACTCACACTCACTCATATACACACAGACACATTTTGCAGGTTCATTCACATCACATACAACAAAACGGCCTGCAACTTCCTGTCTGTCTCTTTGTTATTGTTGCTGCTGCTGTTGTTGTTGTTGCGGCTGTTGCATTTTACTTCCTACATTTTCCGTACCACAAAAATAAATAAAAACTGAAACTGGTTTAGTTCAACACACTGCTGCGACTATTGCAAAACTGGTTGCAATTATTTGTTGTTGCTGCTGGTGTTGCAGTTGCTTTGATTTTGCTGTTGTTGTTGTTGCTGCTGCTGCTGCTGCCGCCGTCTTCCTTGGTCAATTGATTTGTGCCCAGCTTGTATGTGGCTGGCATTTGCATTCCGGTTTAGGGCGCATCTTCATCGCCAAGACTAATCAGAGCCGGAAACATAAAAATTGCTGCCTGCCCGCCAACTGTCCACTGTCCATTGTCCGCTGTCGCCTTTCAAATGCCCCAGCTATGAAAATTGCCAACGACTTGGTCAGCAAACAGGTGCAACCGCGCAGACAGCAGCATCTTCTGTTCGTGCCCCATAGAGACGCGATCATAGGATGATGCCAGGCGACTATTTGCAGCTGCTGCTGCTGTTGCTGCTTAAGCTGCTTTGCCACTGTCCACATGTCTCGTAATCCCAGCACAATTGATTGCCAGCTTGTGAGTGCGTCAAATAAATCAACTATTGATAAGTCATTGACAAGGCAAGGACTAGCAAATACCCTCTCTATTTTGAGCACCTAGCAACTAAAAATGAAACATATGTATATTGAGTTCAAAGAACCCATTAACTTTTCAGTTATTAGAAAATATTGAAAAAGTCTTGATATTTTATATAAACGCCCATGAAATCAAAAGAATTTGGTACAGCAATGAATACAATAAAAAAAAAAAACAGAAGAATATAATTCGCTTATCTTTTTTAGCAATCAATACTCAATTTTATCTGTCAATCACACAGTCTTCATTAAGGCACATATACCCCTTTATTTTGAATCCATTTGCATAGAGTATTTCTATAGAAAATCAGTGCGTCGACGTGAAATAGCTATGAATAAATTAGTTTTCATTATGTTAAACACATTTAGATCGTTCGAGCAACGAATATTCACATTAAATAGTTGACAAATTGGCAACTAAAATTGCAAACATACACATAGAGAGACACACACGCACATACATGCGTATACAAATGGCAAGCACTTGCCGTCAAAATGTTTGTTTGTCGAGTTCATTAACATCAAAATTCGTCCTTGTGCGGCCAACAAGAGTCAACAGTGCGCACAAAAAACACAGCCAAAGCAAAAGCAAATTGCAAACATAAATAAATTATATGCAACAACAAAAAGACAAGCAAGCAAAGCATTTGAGTTGGGGCCAGGTGGAGCTTAGAGCCAAGGATAACAAAAAGAAAGGGCACCAGAACAAGAGAGAGAGAGAGAGAGAAAGAGAGAGGGACACGTGTCGGGCGTGAATGTAGCTAAACCTATCTGCAAATTCATTTGTATCTATATCTTTGACCTGTCACCTGGGCAGGCATGCACGCAGCGCGCAGCGCAGCTAAAACTACTCGTAAATAACCATGATGATGACAACGACGATGATCGCCATCGTCATCGTCGTCGTCAGCGCATAATCATCATGGAGCAGTCGAGCGACGAGCGTCGAGCCAAACGCTGAGTTCGCAACGGTATTCGTTGTAAAAACGCGGCCAATAAACTGAATGCGGTGCGGTTCAAGGTTTAGCCAAAGCCAAAATGAAACTAAAGCAACAACAGCAACAGCAACACTGGCAAACAAAGGCGAACACACACAACGCAACAAACAGCACACAACGAAGCGAACGAATGACGAACGCTCGCCTCGCAGCGGCTTCGCAGCCAAATGAATAACAATTAAATCTCACAAAAGGCATGAAATCATCTGCCGCGCGCAATAGACTAAAAAAATAATAGACAAATAGAAAAAAAAAAAACAACAGACACAGAAACCGAAACAAAACTAGCACAAAGTCGAGCTGTAGTAAATGTATCCATGAGATAGTCGAATGCTCGAGTGTATCCATAAGATACAGCTACTTAAGCTGCCGCAATCGCCACAAAATCAGTGTATTTGTGTGCGTTTGAGCTCAAAGCTCATTGACCAAAACAGTCAGTGCCCCAGTCTACAGAGCTCTACAACGTCTGTAGACTCTATAGAGTCTTCAGTCTGCAGTCTTCAGTCCACAATCTTCTCGCAGCCTTCAATCTTCAATCTGCAATCTTCGCTCTGTGCTAAGTATTACCGTTAAGCTCAACTTGAGGCGGCCCATTAACAGTTAAGCGGGCCAATTACCAAGGCGGATAATTGCTCCAGTCTCAGCAGGAAAACGAGCCGACAGCGGGGCGAGGAGGAGGGGGGAAGAAAGGCCAGACGTTGGCCAATAATGTCAGTCAATCATTCAAGTGTCCGCATGTCAATCAGCTGCTCATCGTTTGCCCTTAACGCGCGGGGGGCGGGAGGCGGGGTGTGCGCAACCCTCGCCCACTGTTCAAGTTCTCAGTGCTGTAATTCTATGGCTGCTTTGCCTATTGTTGTTGTTTTTGTTATTGTTGTCGTTGTTGTTACACACTCATTTCTACTTTATTACAAAATTGACCCACATATTTGTTGTTGTTTACTTTTTTGCGATGCCAGCGAGTGGCCATTATACAGATACAGATACTAATACAGCTACAGATACGTTTGTATCTATAGGTCTGCACTTGTGTGTGTGTGTCTCTTGTTATTTATTCATTATTTTATTATTTTAGTTATTTGTTGTTGCCTTCGCTGCTTTAATCGACGATTTTTTTTCTTTTGCTCTTCTGTCTTTTTACTTTGCTCTTCTCTCGCTTTTCGTGTTTTTTTTTTTTTTTGGGTTCACATGACAAAAAGTTGAAGTGTGTTGTGTATCATGACATTAATGAACTTATATGGGATGGACAATTTAGATTTGATGTGTCAACAATCCATTTGGGCGTGTTCTGTGTATATGTGTGTATCTTGCAGATAGCCCATGGACTCATATAATTGTATTGATTGTCTGTGTGTGTGTGTGTGTGTGTGTGTGTGTGCCAAAAAGGGTGTGGCTTAAGCTTGAGAAATTAATTGACACACGCTACTTTGATCCAGACATGTAGATAAACATAAATTAAGAAATCCATATCATATGCCACCGAAATGAGGTCGAAAATAGTTTAATACTTGCCAAGCAGATAAGGATTAGGCTAAACACACTTCCCATCAATTCCAATCGGGCTAGCACTACTTTCATGTGAGAGACTTTAAGTTTAATTAGAGCTTAACTTTGCTATTTAACATTATGTTAATTATAATTACCATTATGCTAATGAATTGTAAGTAACCCCATTTCTCCATTACTACAACAGCTAACTTGATTGCTAACTTTGATTGCTGCCACTAATACTTGGCATTTATATTTTGTTAATAAATTATAAGAAGATAAATAATAAATAAATAGATATTAATACATAGAGAATAATTTTTCAATAGTTGTGCAATAAGTCTTATCATCAAACTTTAATGTAATTGATGATTTAAAATGTAATGCTGTCATGCAATAATTGCCCACAACTAATTTCATATTATTTTTGAACTTCTAACAAAATAGAAATCATGTATTTGAATTCATTTAGAATGCTTATCTGTCAGTTGTATATTTAAGAATGAGTGCAACATATTATATAGTTAAATTCAGATTTACAACAGTTGCAAATATTATTATTTAGCTGTCGCCACAAATGTTTATCGAGTGTTGCACTTTCATTGTTCTAAATCGATAGTTTCTCGACATTTCTGAAGTATTCGATCGAGGCAGACATAAACAAAAAGCTGGTTAGCAACTGTAATTTAGGTATTTGATTGCTGCTTGCCAACTTGTAACTTCGAATGCTTCTCGAATGTTTAAGCAATTATTGCAGCAACATTAATAAGTAGTTTAAGCGTTATTCACCCGCACTTCTTATTATAATTGACATTTTGGTGCCAAGAATATACCGCAAACTGTTTTCGTTTCGTTTCGTTGTGGTTTCTTTTGGTTTTGCTATGCGATTTGGCCATGCTTGGTTGCTGCCACAGCCACAGCCACAGCCACAGTCAGTATCTCAACTGCAGCAAACTGCTATAGATACAGATACATTTACAAATGTGTTTGCAGCAAATGCACTTAGCACCGAGTGACCTCCAAATTGTATAGAATACGAAATGCCAAGAGAAGTCGAGGCTGCAGGGCAGGCGGAGCAGAGCAGCAACCCTCCACAAATGTGTGGCAAGGTGCATGCGACCATAACCACAAAAGCCGCAGCGACTTTATGACGATCATAATGACGATGATTAAGAAACAGAGCTCTCAACTCTGGCCAACATAATGTCTATGTATGTAAGTGTGTGTTTAATAAGTGCATGTGTGCGAAATGAAAGCTTCACTCTGCGGTGTCTGTCATAGACGCTGACGACCCATTCAAATGGTGGCAAACAGAACAGAACCGAAACCCCGCCAAAGACCAAAACGGACAGCTAACTGACTGTTTGCTTCCCTGAGCAAAAGACGGCGACGGAGGGGAGTAAGCAGGCGGACAAAGCGACAAACAGAAAGGCAGACAAACAGATAGACAGACAGACGGGCAGGCGAATGCTCGTCGTATCAGGGCCGAGCGGCTTTTATAGAGAGCGCCTTTTAATGTTGCTTTTATTATAAAATGTATTAAAATGTGACACAGGTGGTGATTGGGCTGCATACGTAAGTAGGAGGCAGCAGCAAGAGGAAGAGTACCAAGGAGAGATAGAGTGAGATATAGCGAGAGAAAGAGAGGGAAGTATCTGAGCAGCCAGGCCACAATGATAGCGATGTCGCGGCTATGTCGTTGCTGTGTTGCTGTTGATGGGCCTGCTAAATGATGTTGATGGCCGTTGCTCTTGATGAGACATGCGATAAAACTGTGTGTGCGTGTGCGTGTGTTTAACTTTGGTAGTTGTTGCTGCTTGGCTAATGACTGTGCCCAAAAAGCGCCAAAGACAAGTTTAAAGTGGGTTAAATACTGTGTGGTAGCGACAAGAAATCCAAAATAAAATAACCAACATGAAGACACCCTGACAAAAGAAGCGAGAGAAAGATGACTATCGCAACTTTGAATGAGTAAAGACTTTTCTCTCTAAATTCATATTTGCAACATTCACTATATGCATTTCTTTTGGTAGCAGCTCTAATGAAAATGCAACATACACTGGCTCAGTGTTCTTCAACTCTTTTTGCAACCAACTCGTTGCACGCTCACTCAAAACTCTTAAGCTAATGTTATGTGTGTGTGTGTGTGTGCCCATTTCACATTTATGCGTAACTGCGCTTGTGCCACTCCTCAGCTCATTAGCAAACCCCAGACGCAGAAAGTGGCGAGGGGGAAACAAGCAGGGAGGGTGCAAAGGAAGCGGCACTTGGCAACTGCAGCTCCATAAATTCAGAATGCGACTCTGGAACTGCATCTGCAATTTCACTTGCACTTTGCTGTGCTGCTGCTGTTGCTGGCATTTGAGTTAATTTTATTTGCAAAATAAAGCGAAACAAACTTTAAATGGAGTCAAATGCCAATACAAACACACACAGGAGAGAGAGAGGGATGGGGAGCACAGGCCAGACGTCTGCAGAACAAAGATTGCACACACAGCAGCAACAACAATAAAAGCAGCAACAAGAACAAAAAAAGTTCAAACGCCAGACAAGGATGCACCAAAGTGCAAAGGCAGAGAGCAAGCGACCAACGACCGACGCGACGACGACGTGCAAAGGGGGGACATAAACAGCAAAGCACTCGACGCAGCAGACGACGACGACGACTGCGACGACAGAGAAGCGGAAAGCAAAAAGGATTGAACAGCGAGCAAGGAGAGCTGGCTGGTAGCAAGGGAGGGGAAAGAAGTCCCAAACAGCAGGAGGCAATGGCGACGCACGTGAAGACGCAGCAAAACACACACGCATAGCGTACACACTTCACACACACACACACGTACGCAAGCAAGACCGAAACAAGAACAAGTGCATTGACACTTTATAGCGATGACGACGGTGACGACGACGACGCGACGACTGCAAAGGGTGAAGGCACCGCTGAAACGACTGCGACTTTGACGCTGGCTGCGCTGCATTTTGATAGCACTGCGCTGTAAATATGCTAAGAAAAAAGAATAAGTAAAGAAAACAACAACAACTACAAGATGCAGAGCGAAAGCATAAAGGGATCGACATCGACCTAAGGCCAGACAGACAAACACAAACAGAAACAGAAAACACATACACGCAGCTGATCAGGGGAGAGCAACAGTCAGACTGAGAAGAGGCAGAGAGAGCAGCCATTGCAGCAGGAGAGACAGTCAGAGAGCGAGAGAATACGAGTGGCTGTGCACAAGTTTAAGCAAGCCCCAAAACTCGCGAACATTGCACTGCACAATAACAAAGAGTTTACTTTATGTTTGCCGTTGCTGTTGTTGCTTTTTGTTTGTGGAGCTTTTGCTGTAGCCGGTAGCTGATTATGATATTGCGAAACGAGTCTCTCATTATGAGCATGTTCATAATGTTTGTTTGCCTGCTCGCCGCTGCTGATGACGATGACGTTGCCAAACAGAGAATAAAAAAAAGTCAAGAATGAAATGCGAACAGCAGCAACAACAAGGAGACGCCGTTTGTCGACGTCGACGACGAAGTCAACGTCAACGTCGACGACGATCAACGACGACGTTTATAGTTCAACGCTCCGTCTGGGCGCACACCCTGACTCCCAGTTGGGATGATCGTTAGCGGTAGCCATTGGATAGTGCCCTGCAAGCGATTCATGTCTCGCTTTCGGTCTCGATCATGGTCTCGCGACTCCTTCTGCAGCAGCAGAGGAAGAAATCACTCACCCGCCGGCTGCAACACTGTTGCAATTCCCCATTTGCAGTCATTGTCGGTCATTGATCGTGCGTTCTCATAATGAAGCCAACGACTCGTCGACTGTTCCATTGACTGCACTGATCCGATCAGCTGCGGATCTTGTTATTATGTTGAGACAGCGTTGAAAGCGAGAGTGAGATAGCGAACGGAAAGAAAGCGATCACCCACAATCATCATGATAATTATAATAATACTGATTCTTACTTACATAAACAAACAAGATACGCATTGACTTAGTCAGCAATCTTGGCGCACTAATGAAATCGGACAGTAATCTCAGATTACAGCTACAAAGATCAGTTGGTTCTAGAGCAATGATCATTGACACTATCACTGATCGTGCTGAGAGCTTATTATGTTGACAACGGCGAGCTAAGAGAATTAATTAAATCCGACAGCAGACCATTTAAAGATAATAAACTATTTTGATCGCTGATCACAGCTTAATGCAGAGCTGCTGCTAGAAAAGACTCTTGCATTACTTGCGACACTTTCATTAATCACCACCATTATGTGCTTATTATGTTGACAGTAGCTAGTTTAGCTAAAACAATTAATGTGCTCAAAGTTATGATCACGTGATCATTGAAATGGCAGTTAATTATGATTATTAGTGACATAAACGATCATTTCGTTCATTGATAATGTAATGGTTAAGAAGAGTTAATGAAATTCAGTCATTTTCATACAGAGAACTGGCTTCCGACATCTGTTTAATAGCTACACAGCTGTCAATCATTCGCTACTCAAGTAATGTTGAGAACATTAACAACTGATCCTCAATCAGATAAACAGTAGATAAAATACTGAATATTTTGATCGCAGATTACAACTTAATGCACAGTTTCGAGCACGTCAATTGCTCTTGCTAAAGTTAAGTAAATGTAATTTTGATTTTATTATGATTAGTGATCAGCGATCAGTCAAAGTTTGCAAAGCAACACCCACGCCCAGAGCGCAGCAGCGAACAGGCTACTGGCTTAGCCAAAGAGTCGGAGAGAGATCAATGATCTTACCTACTTGGCGCTGTTAATTTGTATTATTAATTCAATCAATCACAGTCCGTCCGATCGCACCCTAACGATCCAATCACAGCCGATCGACAGCAGCTGCCTTCGAGCATTGATCTCGCTCACAGACACACACAGACAGCAATCTATATATATTTATGGGTATTTGTATATATATCTTGGTCGATTGGCATTTCACAAATGCGCTTCGTTCTAGTTTCTCGCATTCGATGTTGTTGTGGATTTTTGATGTCGATGCTGATGCTGATGCTGATGCTTGATTTCTTGATGGTTGATGTCCACTGTCCGTTGTCCGCTGTCCAATGTTGGCTGATTCGCATTTCGTCTTGTGGCCTCTTGGCTAATTTAATTGTTTGCTTTTTCATTAAGGCACTGGGAACGGTTGTAGTTGTGAATGCGAATGTGGGCCTCTATTTAGCTCATGGAAACATTTATAGCACAAACGCGCCTCACTCGCCTCGCTCGCCAGTTTTGCTCGGTTAGTCGGTTGCTCGGCCAGCGTTTAATTCGCTAATTGCTAATGCGCCCAACGCTTATCAAATTGGAGCATCGCGACGCAAACTTTTATTTTCTTCTATTTTTGTTTTTGCTATTTTCGTTGTTGCTGTTGCTTTCCTCTTTTTTCTTCTTTTTTTTGGCGACTGTCTGATGTCTTAGAAGTGCCGTTTGCCTCTACCGCTGCTGTTTGTTTTAATTTAGATACACATTTTAGTTCAAATATTTGATAAGCAGTCCAACGACGACGACGACGACGTCGACAACGATGTCGGCATTTGCATAACTTTTGGCATTACTCATACGTCCCGTTAGCCGCCCCTCAACTTGTTTACAGTTGGAATTGCTTCCGGTCATTAAAATCGCACCGAACTTGCACTAAGAGCATCATCTAAATGTTCTACTCTAATTAACATTTCACAGCTCCATTTCCAATGACAATCGCTGTGTGCATGCTTCAATACCAACTCAATTTTGCAATTTGTAATTCCATTCCATTTCGATGTAGCACCGAGTTCAATAAACGTTTAATGAGCTCCCGCGTCGCTTCTGCTCTGCGCTGCTGCTCTGCTGTATTCCAACTTCAATTCACTGCTCCTGGAGCGACAGAGTTCAGCGACAGCAAAGGACAGGCCAATGATTGAACAATGAAATTATGTGAAAGTGTGCCGAGTTTTAATGGCACAGTACTCGAGCAGTAAAGAGTATATGTCGGCATCTCAAAGATGTGCGACGAGTGCTCCTTAATGCTTGACAAAACACTCCCAGCAGGAGTCTTCAATCTTAACTGCAGTGCGACGTGTAATTCGAATTATATGGGATGCTTCAAATCAGTAAGGTTTTTGCCTTAAAAGACAACGACAGTTTAAAGAAGAAATAATATATGGACTTCGTTCCCCGAGACCATCTCTCTTTACTGCTATTTTGGGGAGCCATCAAAGGCAACGTCTCCCGCGTAATTCCAATATTAGCATATCAAATAAAAGTCTGTTCTTGCCCAGTTGGGGAAAATTGAAATTGTTTACAAATCTGATATATGAACTCAGTGGCAATGCTCCACTTCTGAGTGCTGCGATAAAGATGATCAGATAAACAATAATATCCGGGACTCACAATCTATTGTTGTGCTCGTTGCGCCACTTTGGACATCTTTGAAAATAAAACTTTTTACTATCGCATTTGCACTTAATGTGGCCCTAATCAAATAGCAACAAAGTTGTCCTCATTTGCTGTCTATGTATGCAACATTTTGTGTCTGTTTGGACAGCTTCACATACACACACACACACACACATGGTTAAGTAGGACGCATACACAATCTAATATAAGCGACTGCAGACAGAGTTAACTCACTTTCCAGCTGTCACAGCACTCAACACTCCACCGTTCCACACCCGCTGCAATGTGCCACGCCCCCAACTGCGCCCACCCTCTCCGCCCGGTTTTGTGGCAACGCCTCCGCATTGGGGCAACAGTGACTGCAACTTTTAACACCTCCCATGGGGCATAAGCAGCGCCAGCGGCAGCCAACTGTATTTTTTATCTAATTAGGTAGTCAAAATATACCATACATATACATATCAAAAAGAGAACGCTCCACTCTCGCTGTATGTGCGTATGTGTGTATGTTCATTCGTGTGTGTGTGTGTGTGTGTGTAATCTAAACTGTGTCACTAAACAAAAATCTGGCAGAGACTGAGAGAAGGCAGCAGCAGCAACATCAACAGCAGCAGCCTCAACTTTGCGCTGTGCTGTGCCCAGAAAATTGTGTCAAACAGATAAAAGCGTTGATGGAGATGGAACGGATGCGGGGGGAACTGGGTGAGCACAGACTCTAGCAGCTATAGGCCACTACTTTTCGAAGCGGGAAGGGGACATGCAAAGGGGGTAAAGCAGTTATGATTATAACCTCAATTCGCTTGCGCTTGACGTGTTTGCAGCGGAGAAAACTGGCCCGAAAATTGTAGAGCATTTGAATAATTTTACAAGAATGCAATAAAGAAATACACACAAAATAAGAATAAATAAAAAATGAAAAAAAAAATGAGCAAAGTGAGAAGAGTGAAGAGTGGCGACGAGACCGAAGATAAAAGCGGTTAAAAAGCCACTGTCCAAAGTAGGCGGCGGCGTCGGTCGGCAACGTTGATTTAAATGGCACCCAAAAAGTCAGTCATGGAACGAGAAAAGACAAGCACATAAACGACAGTCAGACGGAGAGACAGACGAACTGACGGATGGACGGACGAAGAGATGAAGAGACGGGCGGCCGTTTGGATGGATGGACAACTATTCAAATTGAGGTCATTCATCCCGCTTCGTTGAGCGCGCTTAAGTGAATTATATGTACGTCGTATTCGTATGTACTCGTCTGCATATGTATCTGAGAGATACGAATGTGCAAGCGGGCGAGTATCTGTAAAATAGTTATGTCTCCAGAGCGAAGGGGAAACTTGTGAATGAGGGCGTTTTTTTTTTTTTTTTTTTTTGCAGCTGAAAACTATTTTTGTCATCATTGCTGTCAGCGAATGACAGAGCCAAAGACAGGGCAGGGCAAGTGTTGGAGTGGAGTGGAGAGCGGGTCAGAGATCTATCTGTGCCACACAACCATTTACACCTCTTCAACACAGCACTCAACCCACTTTGAATGAGCCACAAGAAAGCCTTTCTCCAATTGCCGGCTAAGCGGCTTAACTTTTTGGATATACTTATAACGCAAACACACAGCTCGAATCGCATCGAGCATCGTATGAAGTCTCAGCCCGCCTCAGCTCTCACATAATGAACACGTTAATTGCCGACAATTTGCCGTTTATCTGATTGCCAAACAGCCGCACATTTTTTGACTGATTGACCGAGCAACACACACACACACACACATTTGTATATATATTTAAACGATCATTCAGCAGATCGTTCAACGCCCTCAGTTGATATCATCATCTATCCATCCATCCATCGTACGCACTTTACATAAATATCTGCATATTCTGCTTCATTTTTCTACGTTGTTTTGTCTTTACTCATTCGATTCGTATTCGAATTTGACGCGTGTGTGTGTGTGTGAGTGTGTGTTTGTGTCTATAACTCTTTTGGGGCGTCTCTTTCCGTTTGCTGTTTCGTGCGTGTTTCATTTGGTTTTTCATATGGGAGTAGGTCAGTTCAAAATTTGCATATGCCTTGACTGATTTTGATTTCTTGCTGATTTTTTATTCATATTCGCCCTGCTCGCCGCAACAACCCCAACAACAGCCCCTGGCTGCCCCCCGCCCAGTTGCATTTATTGCCTGATTTAGGCACAAATACCAAACCAAATCGAATGGGCAACACGTGGCACATTGTCGTCGTCGTCGCCACCGTCGCACTTTATGCCTCACCTAAGGCGATTAGTTGCAGACTCCGGCAATTTGTTTGACTTCAGCTTTGGCGTTTCTTTTTTCTTTGCTTCTTGGCTCTTTGGCTTTTTGCCTTTTGTATTTGGTATTTGGCGTATTTGATGTGGCCCAAGATGAATGCCAAATTTTTGCATTTGGGTTGCTGACATTGATTCAATGCGTGGGACTTTGTGTAATTTTACTGCCATTCAATTTATGCAAAAAAGGTCGAAAAGTGGCCAGCACACAAGAGATGACCTGCTGGAATTTGTGCCGCATGGCGTAACATAGACGGTTAATGGGGGCAATATAAATCTGAATCAAACGGTCTGACAGATACCCAATCAACATAAAAGCTTGCAAACTGAAGTCGTTCGTTAAATTCCAACTTTACAAATTTATTGGAAACTCTAGCGGATAAGTTTGATCCACTTTAAACAGACCTTCCGAAGATATTGATATTTTACCTATCGTTTATGCCAAGAAATTTCATCAATCAGCACAAACTACTGAATTGCTTGCTTAAACAAATCACTTAAAACTATTTGAATTATTTATCAATCGGAGTTATCCACTAGACTCGCGGCAGGTCAAGAGCTCAGTCAACAAAAACCTTATCATTTGCTATGTGTCTTTGTGTATGCAATCTATAGCTAAAACCATATAAAATGTCTAGGATTGCACTAGCCACGCCATCAGTTCAAATTCTAACGTGGAAGCAAAGCCAACTCTCATGAAGCTCGGTAATGTTTTTGGCATAGTTCATAGAAAATCACACTTGCTCAATTTCAAGCGATTGCTTTCCAAAAGCTTTACAACTGTGCGTGGTGCTGCTGCTCTTGGGCATTTGTCAGGCTCGAGGCCAATTGAATGACATCCTGGACTATAACAGCGATGGCTTCTGTGCCTGTGACGGACATGAGGATGGGGATATTGTGCCAGATTGCATGGATTGCACCAGCTACTTTTTGTGCGCCACTAACACTATCAATCGCGTATTCTGTCCCACTGGACAGATGTTTGACATCGATGTGCGGGCCTGTGTGCCCGGAACATGTCCACGCATTGACGGCGAATGCTCTGCACATCCAATAACCACGACCCCAACTGCAACCTCGACTCCGCCTACAACACACTAACTCCAAGTCCGTCTCCGCCTTCTCCCATAACGACACCAACCCCAACTCCAAGCCCAACTCCGACCGCGACACCAACTCCAACGCCGACTCCGCCCCCGACACCAACTGCAACTCCGACTCCGTCTTCTCCCACAACGACACCAACTGCGACTCCGACTACGACACCAACTCCGGGCTCTTGCGAGAACAATGAAGTAAGCTGTCAATTTCATGGCCAGGTAATACCCCATGCCGAGCATTGTCGTCTGTTCTGGACCTGCGAAGTTCTGTGCCCCATGTTGAGATTCTGCAAGTTTGGCCAGTGGTTCGATCGCGACGCTTTCGTTTGCGACTATTCAGGCAACGTACACAACTGTCCGCCGGGCAGGGATTAAACAAACACACACATACGCACACACTCACAAAAAAGAGTACAGCAATAAAACTTACGCCATGTCAAATGGCGAAAATTTACTTTTAACGCTCATTAAACTGCAATTGGCTCCATGAAAACATGAAAACGACGATAACAACAACAGCGACAACAACAATAGTGTTGCAATAATATACGCAAATTGCTTGACACAATTTTTTCGCTTACGGATAAGGCGGGTGGGCGGCTGCTGTATGTATGTTTGTGTGTTTGTGTGTGCGTGCTGTGTTGTCGCTAGCAGGCTGGCAACAAATTTAGCACGCAACTAACAATTTTAGCTGCTCCAGATACAAGCTAGCAACAGACACACACACACTCACAGACACTCGCACACCACAAGCAAACCCCGACACACCTTGCTGCAAACAAAAGCAAACAAATTGAAGAAATAAACGCCAAGTGGCATGCAAAACGAACTCTACATACCCTTACAATTCAGCACATTTCCTTTTTTCCTTTTTTATGAAACACTTTTACACTTTTTTCACACTCTCCATTCTTTTACTGCAGCGTCGTTTACTGCTCGATGACTGTCGATCGCGGTAAACAGCTGCAGCCTATGCAAATTTGACAGCACTGGTTCCATCGATAATCGATAAAAAACTAAGAACAGTATTGATTTACAACTTAACTGCCTTAATATTTAATTTTACTGCTGACATTATATGCAAACGAAATTCAATTTACTTTGTAAATTGTTAGTTTCATTTAAGTTAATTGCTCACTTAGAATAAGTACGTACAACTTCTTTAGAGTTGAGTGTTTTCTTGCAAACTATTTAAGTACTGAGCGCCATCTATTTTTCATTGGTGCAAAAGTTCGCCGGCTTTCGGCATGAATATTACAACTCGATAATGAGGCAAGTGTTGCAAATGCATTGGCGTAGCCAATGCTCCCTTTAGTTAACGTAAATAACGACACACTAAAAGTTGGGCCCTGCATAGTTGTTTATTCTTTTTGGCAGCGGCAGCGGGAACAAAAACAAACTTTCACCCAAGTAAGCCGCAGCATTTTGGACAATTTCGTAACTGGGTAAACACAGCGACCGATACTCTCACACAAGCACACGCGAGTAGTGTGTGAGTGTTCGTGTGTTCATGTGTGTGTATGCAAATGTTGAGTGCATAAAGTGCAGCCCCGGCGACAGCGACAGCAACAAAAAAACAACAACAACAACAGCAGCGACAGGTGAATGAACGACCTCAAACGAGGTCAGCAGCAACTACAGGCCAAATTATGCCGGTGCTATGTAGTAGTGGGGCAGGGAGAGCGACAGCGTGAGTGACGGGGGTTGGGGCTGGGGACGGAACCGGGGCCGGGCCCATTCATGCGCACAATAAAGTCAAAAAAAAAGAAAAACAAAATAACAAAAACAAAATATATACTATATATATAAGCGCGCGTGTGTGTGTGTGTGATTATGTATGCGCTTTGATTGTTGTTGTTGTTACTGTTGGCTGGTAGTTGATGTCTGCCCGGTTGGCAGTTGGCTTGAGCTTCGCATGCTAATGGCCAACAGCGCTACGACTACGGTCAAAAGTGGGCAACATTTGGGCCACTTTACGGACTGCCGATTCACATTTCAGTGACCCAAATCCTTGGCTCCGAAGCAGTCGCTATAGATGGATGGTTGTGTTGGGATGGATGCCTGAATGGATGCTGCATCCAAACAAGTTTTCTTCTGTTTTTCTGCCTTTCTCCGCTCCATACGCCTCACTCTCTCGTCTCTCCCGTCTCAGTCTGTGGCACGGTTGGGTCATTGGGCCGCTGAGCATTGGAGCCATTTGGCTGCACTAAATCACTTAAGATGCTTTTAGCAGGAAAAGAAGTTTAGGCTTAGTCTTATTTATGTGACTGCGGCGCTCAGCTCTACTCAGCACTGCTCTGGACTCTCTGTGTGTGTGTCTGTGTGTGTATAATGGATGATGTTGACCTGCACTCGTGTCGAGTGGGAGGCAGTTGACTGTTTTTGTATGGCATGGCAGTGGGTGGGGGACGGGGGACAGCTGCGGAGCGGGAGAAGACGGCAGATGGCAGGTGACAGTCTAAAAATGTGGAGCAAGTCAAGTAAGCCGGGCACGATTGAATAGCTAATGTTGCAGATTATGGGTAATAAAAAAAAGTATCTTATGCACATACGTAATTTACTTGCCCCCCAATGAATTGTGAGTTTAGCACACGTTTTATGACAAATGCGGCTTGGCAGAACATTTGCTCAAGTATTTTCCTCAAATGCGCCATTAAAAGTTTTGTGCACAGAGCGAAAAAATCAAATACGTTTCGCATTGAACTGCTGGCATGATTCATTGACACAAAATAACTATGGTGTCTCAATACGTTTACAATATGTTTGTATTTATATACATATTTCCCAAAATTAACGTTATTAACAAGAAATTCAATTTTTATATTGAATATAATTTCTAAGTCTTCTCTACGAACTTATAGCAATTTTTGCTCTGTGTATGAGTTGTTAAAGACAAGGATTTCAATGAGTAACACTTTTCAAGTTACTTCTACGACAACATCTGTAACCATTTCATATGCTGGTCAGTGAGCTGCTCCACTTCTCAACAGCTTCAAATGGCAATGGAAGTGTTTGTCCAACACCCTTGAGATGCGCAGAGCAAACACATAATATCAAAGTGAACAAAAAAATCTGCACAACAAGCGATAAATAAACAAATCGTGCGGCTGCCATCATCATCGCAATGAGCTGCTAATTGAAGCCACCTTAAAATAAACAGAGCAAAGCGCCCGCCACGAACAATTAACAGAGTTGAAGGTGGTGAGCAGTGACAATAATACGGCGACAATACCATATAACATTTAACCACAAAATGCAACTATAGAAGTGTGCGTGCGTGTAGTTATTATGTCATAATTAATTTACGAGCTGTGACAATTAACGAGATGAGCAACTGATGCAAAGCAAGAGCGTGACTGTAACTTCGACAAGGCCCGAGCCTCAGCCCCAGCCCGAGTCTGAGTGCCAGAGCAACACGACAAAGTGGCCAACAGATGTGGGTCAATGTGTTGACCAACTTAACGAAACGATCATCTTTCGCCGTCTGCTTTTTTCACACTCGCTGACACACACACACACATATATGAACTTCCCACGCAGACAGTCTCGACTTTTCCGGGCACCCGCTGCGTATGCGCAATTTGTTGAGCAACTCTTTTTGTCAGCCACATAGCGTTGACCACTTTGCACAACTTGAACAGCCGCACGCTTTTGTGATTAGTGCAACTCAATACGAATGTATCTTTCGGATTGTTGCTGAAACTGATGCCGCCGCTGGCGCTCTTGCTGTGTGTCTGTCTCGCTGTCTCTGTCTGTGGCGAATACCACAACAACAATAGCAATAATAATAACAAGACAAAGCAAAGCAAAAGCAAAAGAAAACACAGAAACAACAACAACAACAATAACAAAATCAGTTGCCGACAGTTTTTTATATTGAGCACAGTGGGTCAATGTCCCACTGATAAAGTGAGCGTAGAGTGACGACGCCATCGCGAGCGAGCGTTGCTGCCACCAGTTGAAAGCCAGCCACAACTGGAGCAGCAGCACCGGCAGCGGCAGCTGTGTCGACGCCGTCTGCCAGCCAAAAGGCAAATGCGATTTTAATTAATAAAATATGCTGTGTATTTGATTGCACAAAAGAAATTTCACGTTAACATTTTTGCAATTTGTTTCGTTTTGCTTTGGTGAAAACTAAACAGACAAGCTAATGAACATGGCCAACAACAAATTTGCACAAAACATAAAACACAAGACTCACAAAATATCACAAAAATAAAACAAAACCCTTGTCTCTAGCAGCTGAATAAAATAAGATTTTAGTACAAATTTTCTAGTTGAGATATCACAAGAATTTTGTTTCCCATTCGGAACAAATGTCTGTTTTGTGCGTTTTGTGTACAAGTATACAAGTATGTGTGTGTTTGTGTGCTTAAGATTTATGCGTGTGCCAGTTTTATTGTGCGGCATTTTGCTTGGGCATTAAATTTAAATTGCTTTTAGAAACTAATAAATTGCTTCATTTTTGTACACATCACTGACGCACATTTTAAATGTTAATGACTAAGCGCATGTTTTGCCAAGTGCCCTCAAAAACTTTGTGTGTGTGTTTTAATTATTGAGCAGCCAAGGAATAAAATCAACTTGTTTCCCTAATTAATGTACTCAGGAGTGGATTTCCGAATGAATATTTAAATGGCACGTTCGAAAGTATGCTGCACTTTTCAACTGCCCAATTACTATGCAGTCAAATATGCATATTGAGTGTAGCATACTTTTGCGGTGCACACAGCTGACAAAAGCTGTTTGAATTGAGCTTGTGTATGGTTTCGAATCCGCAACTAAACTGTCACTTTTTTTTTGTTTTTACAGCTGTGCGTTATGGTCGCGTACCCAAGCGTTCACGTGAGCTGAACGGTGCAGCAGCAGCAGCAGCCGCTGCATCAGCCGCAACAGCATCTAGCACGCCCCTCAATGTGGATGATACCAGTGCCAATAATTTGCATTCAAATCTAATACAGCAGCAACAACAGCAGCACCAGCAACAACAGCAACAGCAACAACAGCAGCAACAACAGCAACAACAACAACAACAGCAGCACCCGCATGCGAGCAGTGTGCGCGTGAATACACCGAGTACACCACAAACGCCACAAATGTGTTCGATTGCCTCATCGCCATCGGAGCTGGGCGGTTGCAATAGTGCCAACAACAACAACAACAACAGCAGTAATACCGGCAACAACAACAGCAATGCAACAGCTGTAGTTGTGGGCAGCCATCATCAGCAATTGGTCGGCATGGGCAGCAGCAGCGACATGGCCATGACCCAGGTGGCCATGTGCCATCCACACGATCATCACGAAGGCCTCGCAGGCACCGGCAACGAACTGACTGTCTACGATGTGATCATGTGCGTCTCGCAGGCGCATCGCCTCAACTGCTCCTACACCGAGGAGCTGACACGCGAGCTGATGCGACGTCCCGTCTCTGTACCACAGAATGGCGTAAGTATTACAAAGCAACCAAGTAACCAAGTACCAATTAAATGATTCTACAATTTACTTTGGGAACTAGTAAATTCTTCATCTATCCGAATCTAATTGTACTTCAGACTTCTGAGCACTAGAAATTTATGACTATGACTCACATCGATCAATTCACATTCATTCGCAGATTGTCACCACTGTGGCGGAGAGCTTGGAGTTCCAGAAGATCTGGCTGTGGCAACAGTTCTCGGCGCGCGTCACGCCCGGCGTGCAGCGGATTGTAGAGTTCGCGAAACGCGTACCTGGCTTCTGTGATTTCACGCAGGACGACCAACTGATACTCATCAAGCTGGGCTTCTTTGAGGTGTGGCTGACGCATGTGGCGCGTCTGATCAATGATACGACGCTGACGCTGGACGATGGCGCTTATCTGACCCGCCAGCAGCTCGAGATACTCTACGATGTAAGCCGCAAAACAAGTCTATGTTCCACAGTACAACATTTAAGTCTTCGTCGATTTGATTTGCAGACCGATTTTGTGAATGCCCTGCTGAATTTTGCCAACACACTGAATGCTTATGGGCTGAGCGACACTGAAATCGGCCTGTTCTCCGCCATGGTGCTGCTGGCCTCGGATCGGGCGGGTCTCAGTGAGCCCAAGGTGATTGCCCGTGCCCGTGAGCTGGTCGCGGAGGCGTTGCGTGTTCAGATACTGCGCTCCCGGGCGGGACCGACGCAGGCGCTGCAACTGATGCCGGCGCTGGAGGCTAAGATACCAGAGCTGCGCTCGCTGGGCGCCAAGCACTTCTCACACCTAGACTGGCTGCGAATGAACTGGACCAAGCTGCGCCTGCCGCCGCTCTTTGCCGAAATCTTCGACATACCCAAGGCGGATGACGAGCTGTAGACGGCGCAGCGTCACGACAGTTCCCAACGAGCTGTTCGCTTTACGTGTTTAAGTAAATTAGCATTACAGCAAGTAATGGCACTATCACAAGCATCAGCAGCAGCAGCATCAACTACTCAACAAGATATCCATTTTATCAGATACACAGATACAGATACAGATACATAAATAGTTAACTACAAATAAAACTATAACTAAAACATAAACTACAACTACAACTACGACTACAAGTAATGCATTAAATATTTAGCAATGTTAAAAGCGTTCGCAAAAAAAAAAAAAAAAGAAAACTAAACATTTTTAAACCACACCCACACACAAAACACACTCAATATTTACACCACTTTTGTTATTAATTTTCGTAACATTCGAAACAAAAGAAAATGAGATCAAATACCAGCTAAAGCTAAAGCACAAGCCGAACATATCCCATGCGCAACATAAAATTTATTTATTTCATTGTCAAACTCATCAAAGTTCTCCCTAGCAAACAAATCTCTACTTTAACCCCCCATCCCCACTCCCTCACCCGCTCCCAGTTCCCAAAACATCCTACCCAACATTTTTATTGGCCAGCTTTGCCGGACGATTTTCAAAGCAAAGCGAAAAAAAAATCTCGACTGAAGTGCGAGCGTTCAAGTTCGAAAAATACTGGTTTTTTTTTAAATTAAAATGAAAAAAGAGAATACTTATTGTATAATTCAAGAACTACTTATAATTATATCAAATATATCTAAATATATATATATATATATCTACTTATGTAAAACCTAGAGTTATTCTAGCGTAGTTCAAGCAAAAAGACCCAATTTTCTTTGCTCGTTTATTGTATCTGCGTGTAAATAAATTTAAATTAATTTTTTAACATTTAACATTGCTACAGCTTGGATTATTATTTCTTTAAGTTGCGCTATGACTATGCTCTTTCCAAAAAAAAAAGAAGCAAAATACTGAGTAATAATTAATTGATTCACATATATATGTTATTAATATGTGTGCCCTTTTTATGATTTTTGGAAAGTGTAACTCAAAGACGGCCCTCAGACGTCGCTTTCATTCGAAACGTGTTCATATTCGTTTAAATATCGCATAATTTTAAGTGCTTAATTTGTATAACTTGGAACAATCAAATAGTTTGATGAATTTTTGAATAGATTGGTGCTAAATTTTTCGTGTATTACATGTTAAACAAGAACAAATCATAATACATACATACATATATAGTATATATAGATATCTTCAAACAAAATCTTTAAAGCTCTTCATTAATTGTTGAATTTATATAGAACATTTTGTAAATTTTATTAGTGTGAACAAAAAGAAACAAAGCAAAACAAGAATTATATTATTAAAAAATATATAACATATATATATTTAAATATATATACTTACTATACTTATATAGAGGGAGCTACGTTCAAGGTCTAATTTCAATAGAGTTTTGCCGTAGCGCCCGTTTTATGCTCCATGTGTACCTTTCGCTTATTGAACTAGAATTTGTATCTACAACTAGTAATATAAATTGAATACAATTTGCAATATTCGTAGTAAACAAGAAACACTCAACTAAATGTTCTAGCTTCAGATTGAGAAATTTGCTTATCCAACAAACAACAAAGACCTATTCAGAACCATTTTCTCCAGAGCGATAAAGAAGGAAAGACAGAGAGAGATAGAGAGAGAGAGAAAGAGAGGAGAGAGGAGACAGAGGGCGAGTTGTAAACCAGTGCGCATAATGGAACCTTGTGAATGTAGTGTTAATATTTTGTATTTTATTTAATTACATTATTCAACTATACAAGAAAGAAAAACACAAATATTGAGAATACATAGATACAATTTTTTACCTACTGTAGCTTTGATTACATTTTTCAATGATGTGTCAAATTTTAAATGGTATTTGTGGTTAGTACATACTAAACATACAGACATACAGAGAAACTTAGAGACATGTATTCATAAAAGAATAATAAATTAAACAATACTCTACTCAAAAAATAAACAAAACAATGAACAAAGTGTTAAAAGAACAAAAACAAACGTCGACTTCCTATGATAACAAATCTCTCGCTCGTTGCTAGTTAGTTAGTTTAAGTGTCACTATTCAGTCTACTCCAAACGAAACATACAAAAAGCCAGCAACAAATATAAATGCAGTAACAAATTCATATGAGTGTAATCGCTTTTGCTATCAACTAAACAAAAGGGCACAACTCACACAATAAACAACATACAAATTTGTAAGAGTCGCGCCACTCGACTAAGTATATGATGCCCCTCCAGAATCAGATAAGCAAGAGAAAAGAGAAATATGCAATTGGTAATGCGGTTCATTCAAGTTCTTGCACAATCAATCATTTTGTTATGATCAGACAATGCGAATCTGTTTACTCTATAGCGTCTGCCGAATGGTAAACCACAGGTTTTCTATCTTCATCCAAACAAAACAACATTGCTTTACTATCAGCTACAAGAAAATATATACAGAAACCGAACAACAAAACAATATGCGTAACAGTAAGCTAAACACTAAAACAAAAACCGTAGATAAGAATTCATATTTGCAAAAAAAAAAAAAAGAAAAGAATACAGAAATGGAACTAATTAAATTGCAAAACAAGCGCCGCTGATTGTAATAAAATTACAGAACAGAAAAAGTACTTGAATGCAAACAAACAAACGTCTTTGAATAAACTGATAAAAAAAATACAATGCTAGTAGTCTATATACTATATATACATATACATATTATACATATATATATTAAGTATACGTATAATGTACACGACTCGAGTTTTATTCTGGAAATTCTTTTTAGGTACTTGGTTAATGGTCATCAAATGCAAATTGTCTCAACGTCTGTTTACAAATAAGGAAATCGTGCGTCGATTGCAAATGCTATGGAAATTAATCGTCGCGCGGCTGGGGATAATATTGCGTCAGCACCTTTGCAATGTCCTGCGCCAGCTCTGGTGTGGATGCGGCCAGCACACGGCGGGACATGATGTCAAAGTCACCGCCAGCTGGGTCAATGACAACACCGCCCGCCTCCCGCACAATCAAGTCCCCGGCACAAACGTCCCACGCATGGATGCCAAACTCATAGTTGGCATCCGCAGCGCCCATCGCCACCATGGCCATGTTGAGAGCTGCCGAGCCGAGAGCACGCAGGCTAACGCAAGTCACAATTGAAGTCATTTTAAAGCCAATACATATTACAAATCAGAGAGCTCACTTACCCATGCACTTGCTTGGCCATCTTGGAGAAATTCTCGTTGACCAACAGCATTTTCTGTTCGTCGCGTGTGGTGCCAAATTCGCTGGTGACCAGCGCCTTGTTAATCTCCCGCTGTCCGCTGGCCTGGATGCGACGTCCGTTGTAGTAGGCACCCTGGCCACGGCGTGCTGTGAAGCGTTGTTCCAGCATGGGATTGTAAATAATGCCGATTTCAGTGACCTTGTTCACCTTCAGACCCACAGAGATGCAAGAGTGCGGAAAGGCGTGCACGAAGTTCATGGTGCCGTCCACAGGATCAATGATCCAGGTGGGTGCATCGGTGAGCTTGTTAACACCGTTGCCAGAGCTGCTCTCTTCTTCGCCAATGAATCTGCAGTGAAGAAGAACTCTTATAAGTGGCTACTTAGTTTGATGGCCAATTTATTTACTTGTGATCTGGAAAGTGCTGGCGTATGCCATTCATAATCAGTTTCTCCACATCCTGATCGGTCTGCGTGACCAAATCAATGTCCCCCGATTTACAGACAAACTCCTGTCGCGTCTCATTGTTGCGTGCAATCAGCTGTTTTAACAAAACATTGCAATTATTCGGCACACAAAAAGCATTTGTAATTTTCTCACCCTGCCCGCCTCTGTGGTCAGATTGTTGATGATTTCGAAGCATTTACCCAGATCCACGCTATCCGCCATTGTATCATGAATTGCTGTTGCTATTTCACCAGCAGTCAGTCGACAAATGCGTGTGTATAATTTAATTAAGTTTCTGTCCAACGCACAGGTTTTTTCCGCTTATCAACAGCTGACCGCCAAGGGCTGACAGTAGTGTTGGCAAAGCTCCGCTGTTACGAAAAATCGATTATCGAATTACGGCGTATCGACGCTGCGCCAAAATAGCACTATCGAAATATAGCGGCCTGATTTAAAATTTAAATTATATTTCATGAGTTGTTATGTTCGTATATGCTTAATCATGATTCAATAAAAATAATAAAGCAATTTGTACTCGTACTTAAATATTTTATTAATATGAATTCTTGGCATGCAGCTGGGTTTGTTTGTTTGTTTTTCAGCGTCTTGAGCGATCAGAGGAGCTCAACGATATGCTGGAATCGGAGAATTCGGTCTGCGCGGTGAAATCCTTTGTTGGGGGCTCACTGGGCGCAATTTCCTTGCACTCATCATCCCGAGGCTTAGGATAGTTTTGTGTCAACTCGGCTGAAAGCTGGTCGGCCAGTGGTTGCGTAGCTGCAGCTAGCACACGCCTTGACATTAGATCTACTGGACCGCCCGCGGGATCCATCACAGTGCCGCCTGCCTCGGTGACCAGCAGATTGCCCGCAGCCATGTCCCAGATGTGCAGACCAAAGAAATAAAATGCGTCCGCAACGCCGGCAGCAACCATAGCCAGACCCATAGCCGAAGAACCAATTGAACGCAGGCTGTAAGCTCAGGAATTAAAACAATTTCACAGCAAATCACATCCGACTTACGCATGGGCCTTCTTGACGAGGCGATTGGTATTCTCCATGGCCGCATGGGTGCGGGCTTCATCCTTACCCGAACTATACTCCTGCAGTATCATGGCATTCTTAAGCTCTTCCTGTCCACTGGTGTGAATCGGTTCATCATTCAGCGTCGCTCCTTGGAACTTGCGAGCCGCATAAAATTCCTGCAGCGCCGGATTGAAGACTATGCCAAAGACCGTAGTCTTCTCAATGATCAGCGCCACTGCGATGCAGTAGTAAGGAAAATGATGCACAAAGTTCATGGTGCCGTCGATGGGATCAATAATCCAGGTAGGCTCATCGGTAAGCGTCAGCTGACAGGTATTCGCCATGGACACCTGCTCCTCAGCAATAATTCTGCAGGAAAAACGCAAGATAAACGATGTCCAAATTAGCTTCGCTAATATTCAACTTACTTGTGGGTAGGATATTTATCGTTGATTGATTTGATTAGCATTTCCTCCACCTCGTTGTCAGTGCGTGTGTTGAGATCGCGTTCATGCTCCTTGGCGGTGTACGACAAACGTGTCTTAGCTTTGTTCGACTCGAGCGCAAATGCACCCGCTTTCCGCACTAGGGCGACGGCAAAGGCGAACACGTCATCCAAGTTGAAAGGTGGCGGAGGCGGCGGTGGCGCAGGCTCTTCCTCCTTAGGTGGTGGCGGTGGCGGTGGCGTGGGTTTGGCATCCTCCTCCTCCTCGGAGTACATTTTGCCCGAAGTGTTTGTGGTCTTGCATGCGAATTGCTTGGATGGATCGAAGGTAATGTCAGTATTCGTGGTCTTATTTACACCTGGCTCCTTTCTCCGCCTCTCCTCGCCAGGTGGTGGCGGCGGTGGTGGAGGCGGTGGCGTAGGGACTTCTGTGCGTCTCGCACCCGTCGGAGTCGGAAACATAGGCGGTGAATGTGCAGGTCTAGGTTCGGGTCTTGGTTCGGGTCTTGTTTCGGCTCTTGGTTCGGGTGGTGTTTTGGCTCTAGCTTCGGCTCTTGGTTCGGGTGTTGGTTCGGCTCGAGGTTCAGGTGCTGCTTCACGTATTGATTCGCGCCTTGGTTCAGGGGATACTGATTCTCGTCTAGGTTCAGGGGATACTGATTGGCGTTTTGGTTCGGGAGATACTGATTCGCGTCTTGTTTCGGGTATTATTTGATGTCGTGTTTCGGGTGTATCGGTTGTTGTATCCTGCGTTGCTGGGGTTGCCCCTTCGCGTTTAGGTTCAGGTGCATCGCGTTTGGGTTCGGGAAAATCGCGTTTTTCGGCTCGTCGCAGCTCGTTGACTCGTGGATCCTGTTGTGTTGCCTCATGATCCTCCAATCCGTAGCTAGTGGCTGCATTTTCTGGCAACGTAGCACTCTTCGGCTTCTCCTCGTTTGGTTTGTCCTTGTCCTGTTGTTTGTCGTCGGCCATGGTGATGAATTAAATTACCTGATGAACTGCTGCTGTGTACACCAACTGCTGCCAAGAAATTACATGCTCCTATTAAAAAAAAAAAAACCCGAACGCTAACTGAAATTTATTGCTCAAAGTGTATAACACTTGTAAAACGTTAGACTACTATGTTCACTTGGATTTGGCAGGTTCATCGTCTCTGGCATGATAGATCTGCGTGTCGCCCAGCAGCCGCACCATTTGACAGCCCAGCTCAGGCGTTGCAGCGGCCAGCACTCGTCTGCCCATCACATCAAAATCTCCGCCAGCCGGATCGATGACAATGCCGCCTGCTTCGCGCACAATCAAAACGCCGGCAGCTGTGTCCCAGCAATGCGGGTAAAACTCGTAATAGCCATCGGCAGCTCCCATGGCCACGAGGCACAGATCCATTGCAGCTGAGCCCGTGGTGCGCACTCTGTGGGGCGAGGATGTTAATGTGAAACCAAAGGAATTCCTGCTCCACTTACGCATGCACCGTCTCCAGCATTTTCTCCGAATTTGCCATTAGTATGGGCATCAGCTTGGGCTCAAAGTTCGCCGCATTCAGCTCATTCATTATGATGGCCTGCGTCAGCTTGGTTTGTCCACTAACCTCCATGGTCAGCCCATTCAAGTAGGCGCCACAATTGCGACGTGCTGTGAACTTCAGCCCCAGCATGGGATTGCAGCAAATGGCCAATTCGGGCTGCTTGATTCAGCCAGAAGGCCACCGAGATGCAAGTGTAGTGAAAGCCGTGCACAAAGTTCGTTGTGCCATCGATGGGATCAATCATCCAGGTGGGCTCATCGGTTAATTTTCGACCCTTTACTGCCCCGCAAGTGCCCTCCTCGCCAATGTAGACGTGGTCAGGGAACTGCTGTTTTAAGCCCCCGATTATCAGCATTTCAACTTCACGATCTGTGGCTGTGACCAAGTCTGCGCTCCTATCCTTGATGTCGAAGACTCGCATCTTTGTGCTAGCCTCCTTCACTATCTAAGGGGAATTACAAGTATCGTGCACTTCGTAGCAGGCAGCTTTTAGTTGAATGCTTACCTTGGCCGCCTGATCAACGAGTAGATTCATTTGCGCATAGTACTTATCGATATCAGTTGCATTTGAATTGGACTTGCTTTTTATCGATTTAATTGGCAGTAGCCATTGACGAATGAAACGAAACATTTTTACTAATAGTATGATTTCAATTTATTTACTGTAGTTCATTATATGAAATATACGTATGTAAACACACGTACACACAACGCCTTCTAAAATATGTTGTTTTGACCCGATAAAATGGGGTCTGTAGGGATAACAATTTCCGGCACACTTTCCCTTTTTCGTTAGAGAAGCTTTCGGGTACCCTGTGAATTTTGTTGAGGGCGAAATGAATTGTTCAGCTAAGTTGGGCATGGCATAAACCATTTTCGGACACGTTCGCTTGAGGTCCGTTTTCCTTGGCCTGGCGCTTTGCAATTTTCCAGATTCTCTATCCTTGGCCTTGTTTTCCCATTTCTCATACAAATCGAGCTTCTGAACAGTTTCATTCCAGACTTCACTAATTTTCTTCGAGTCGCCAGCCTTAAGAGCGTCCTGGTCCGCTATGACGTTGAGCACGTCGTTAGACTCAACTTCACATTCAGTTTGCTTCCACTTCTTATAAGATGAGCTGATCTCCTGGCCATCTAATTTCTTAAACAAGCCGAGTCTCTGGACAGTTTCACCCCAGACTTCACTAAGTTTTTTCGAATCTCTAACTTTGGGAAACTGTTGGTCGACTTTGACGCTAAGCACTTCGTTTGGTTCATCTTCACTATCAGCTTGCTTGCACTTCTTTTTGGGTGACCTGACATCTTGCGTCTCATCCGCTTCCTTAGGCTTTTTGTTTGCTTTGCCTTCCTTGTTCATACAAAAAGCAAGTTTCTGGAAAGTAAGATCCCAGACTTCGCTCATATTAGTCGGCTCTGCTCTGGGAGAGGCCGTGTGATCTGTGACCAGTGCGGACAGTTTCTCGGCCAGCTCTTGGGTGGCAGCACACAAAACCCGGCGGGACATTAAATCAAAGGGTTTCAAGGAGGGATCCCAGACGACGCCGCCCGCCTCCTTAACAAGCAGTATGGCGGCCGACATGTCCCAGCTGGTGCAGTTGAAGTCAATGTACGCATCGGCGATGCCTTGGGCCACCATGCACATGCTGAGAGAGTTGCTACCCAGGCTACGCACTCTGTCAAACACAGATTGATTGATTGATTGATTGAGCAAAACTGAAATCTAATTTTATAATGATGACTTACGCATCCACATGCCGTGCAATTTTTTTGTGTCGGGCCATTTCAGCCGGCTCAAAGAGGGCCTTCGTCTTGGACTCGTACATGACCAATGCATCCTCCAGTCTCGTGCATTTGCTCACTTGCAGAGGCTCCACATTCATGTAGGCACCGAAGTCATCGCGTGCAGTATAGCAAACATCTTGGAGCGGATTCCAAATGATGCCGAAATGCGGCTTTTTAGACATCCAAAACGCCAAATTTATGTTAGAGAAAGGAAAACCATGCGAAAAATTCCTGGCACAACCCAAAGGATCTATGAACCAGGTGGGTTCATCCGTTAAGCTAACCTCTTCACGGTTTTTGTGCGAATTCTTGGTGATAAAGCTGCGAAAGAAATGGAGATTAACTCAGCGACTTTGGCCTACAAAAGCTGCAACCTACTGATGTGTAGGATAGTGCTTGGATATATCATGGACCAACATGTCCTCAATCAGAGTGTTCCATTCCGTATGCATGCGCAATCTATCGGGAGGCCTTATTTGATTCTTCTGCTCCACTTTGAGTGCCTGTAACAACTTGGAGGCTACGCGCTGGCTGCTCTTATAGCCCACCTCGAAGCACATGTCCATATCAAATGCGCCATTGGAGTTCCTGCTGTCTACCGAGGTGGTGTCATCAAAGGTGGCGTGACCCTTGGACGAGTCACTGGAGTCATCATAGGTGTTATCGTTGGATGTGCATTTGACCTCCCTGCTCGAATTGCTTGAGGCGCTGGTGACAGCTGATGGAGGGGTGTTATTTTTGCCGGAACCTAAGCTCAACAGCAAACACTTGATGAGCTTCTGCATAAATTTAGTTTGCGCTTGACTCCAAAAAAATTAACAAAATATTACAAATAGTACGGCAATGTGTTAACGTTCTACTGTTACACAGCTTGCTTTGGGATTTATTCATTTCTGGTCAGTTTCAGGAAACACTTGAGTCAACATCGGTATCAATTGTTCGGCCAGTTCGGGCGTTGCTGCTACCAGCAGTCGCCGTGAGTTGAGATCATACTCTTGACCACAGGGATCAAGTACAACGCCGCCTGCCTCGCGCACCATCAGAACGCCAGCTGCTGTATCCCAAATCTTGGGTCCAAAATGTATGTAAGCATCGCAAGCTCCAGCGGCCACCTGGGCGATGTTTAACGCTGCCGAGCCCAGAGAGCGAATGCTGCGAAGAGATTCCTTGAGTGGACAAATAGCTCCATGAGTTTGACTTACCCATGAACTAAGGGCAGCAGTTTTAACATATTGTCCGTGGCCACATTGACGTTGTCCTCGTCGCGCAACCGCGACCACTCCACAAAGATTAGAGACTTCGTTAGATCCCGCTGTTTGCTCGTCTGCATGCGCTGATCGTTGCAGTAGAGTCCCTTGCCACGCTGAGCTACATAAGTCTGTTTGAGCATCGGATTATGAATGTAACCGAAATGCGCCTGTTTCTCTACATAGAAAGCAATCGAGGTGCAGAAGTGCGGGAAGCGGTGCACAAAATTCAACGTGCCATCGATGGGATCAATGATCCAGGTGGGCGCAGCAGTCAACTGCTTGCTCTGGGAGACACCTTCGGTGCCCTCCTCTGCTATGATCTGATGTTCGGGAAATGCTTTTCGAATGCCGCTCACTAGCAAACGCTCCACAGCCTTGTCGGATTTTGTTAAGACATCCCGAGCATGTAGCTTGGTAGTGAACTCTATGTGCGACTCCAGCGCCTCGAGTATAATCTAAAGAACTTTCGCTTTATAAACGGATTTCAAATCGATACAAAAATAAAACCTTGTTGCTCTCTTGGCTCAGCCGTGCGATGAGTTGACAGACCGTGTCGCCATCTACCGTCGAGAACTGTCTGCTGAAAATTCTCAGAAAATTGCACATTTTTTAAATTTCAAAATGACTGAAAAGGAAACTGTGAGAGAGTGAGAAAAATGTTTTGCCGATTCAAACACATTGAAACAATAAACTTTATTTTATATACAGAGATAGAATATGATTCGATAAATATATATATATATGTATATATATCTCTAATTATATTCAGGCTAAAACATTATTCATCAACATCGTCGTCAGCATCTTACGATTTCTAAGCAGCTTTTTACAATCAGACAAAGACACCTCAAGAGGTATCTTAGCTATAAGATAACGAAGCACTACATTCCATTCAAACTTTCAGTTAAATCTTTAATCTCCAACGTTGATAACGCTAACAATACAACAATACAATACTATAGTCGGCATTACGCCGTGAAACGAGCCTAACAATTATGATATGTTTTCGATATGTTTTTCTGTATCGAGTTTCGAGTTTGAGTTTTGCAGCAGTAACTTTCAATGATATGTTCACGTTGCGGAAGTCTTTTTTTTGACCATATAACACCCTTATACAGTGTGTAGTTCTCAATAAATATATATGTATATATATACTCTATAATATGTTGATTAAATATATGTGTTGTATATCAAATTAGTATTTAGGAATGTCGATAAGCATTATAATGCCACTTTGATATGTATCGTTTCCATGACTTACAAAACTAAGACAAAACAAACCCAAATTCAGATCGATTTGATTTGATTGCAGTTCGTATATATCATCATTATCGTATTCATTATGATCATCCGGACTTACGTCTTCCATTTAATTTAGAGCGTTTCTACGGAAATGAAAGCAACAGCTAAAAAAAAACTACAGAGAAAACTATGAGAAATGTGAACAAAACAGAAAGAAAAGTGTGAGATGTATTTTGTTTTTTGTTTTTCTTGTTGTTTGTTGGTGAAGATTTATATTACTGCAATTGTGTATATATTTTGCTGTTTTTTCATGTTTTTGTTTATATCAATTCTACTAAAAATACATACATAATCAATTAATAATTAAATTTGTATCACAACGAATTTAGCAACTTAAGCTAAGACTACAACAAAGAAACAAATGAACTGGAAAACTAGAAAGATGTGTGTGCTCAGCATAAATGTGAACTATACTATATACGATAGTGTACGATATATATAGGAAACCAATCACACACACATACAGACATAGACTGACAGGAAATATCAAATAAATGGGTGCATTATCTTTAAAGTTCAACAAATCAATTGTTACTTACACACTTAACAACTAAATAGAATGTGATTGTAAGCCCGGATGCAGGGCCAACAGAGTTACGATTTAAATATATATATATATATATATATATAGTAGGTATATAAAAAGAGTGGTTTAAGGGATGGGGAGGAGATTTACAAGATTCACACGTATTACGTATACGTTGATTAAGCTGATCCGCATTGGGGCAGCCTAAAAAGAAATGCAATCGCAGATAACTAGAGCTAAGTCGGCGATTGCAGCAGAGCCAGGATAGTTGTGGAGGAGGAGAGGAGAACTGTTGAAGCCAGAAGCAAGAATCCAAGAAAATCCAAAGTCCAAACTGTCACCCATCTACTTGGCCTCAACGGGGCGATTGGCGAAAAGCTGCTCCACAATCATCTCATCGGCTAGCGTCGAAGTGTCGCCCACATTGCGATCGTTGACGGCAATCTTGCGCAGCACACGACGCATTATCTTGCCGGATCGCGTCTTGGGCAAACCAGGTGCATTCTGGATGACATCGGGCATGGCGAAGGGTCCGATGCGTTCACGCACCATCTTCTTCAGATCCGAGATCAGTTTCTGGTCGAATGGTTCGTTCTCATTGGGCGTGATGAAGCAGTACAAGCATTCACCCTTCACCGGATGCGGACGCGATACAACAGCGGATTCGGCGACACGCGGATGCTCAGTGAGCACAGACTCTACCTCGGCGGTGGACATCAGGTGACCCGACACGTTCAACATGTCATCCACACGGCCAGTGATCCACAGATAACCATCAGCATCGCGACGAGCGCCTAGCAAGAAAATCATCAAATTAGTAAAGACCTATTTTGCTACGATTTCGAACTCGCAACTCACCATCTCCGGTGCAGTAGTAGCCGGGGAACTTGGAGAAATAGGTGTCCTCGAAGCGCTCGTGATTGTTGTACAGCGTGCGCATCATGCCCGGCCAGGGCTGCGAGAACACCAAGTATCCCTCGCCCTCGCCTTTGATCTCAATACCGCACTCATCCAGCAGCGTTGGCTTAACGCCAAAGAAGGGGAACGACTGCAAAGCAAATAAATATAATATAGTTACAATAATGAATAACAATACTAAACAAAGAGATCTTAACAAAGCAACCTAAAGTTTACATTACTAAACTGCTGAATAACTACCATCAAGTTAATTATTCGTTTACTTATCCACTAATTTTAATACCAAACTCGTTAATTCATTTTGCTCAATTTTAAAAGGAGAAAACGGATGTAGCTAATGTATAGGATAAAATATGGCATAATTTAGTGTTTACAGCTTTTAAAATAGATACGTTTTAGGCATTTAGAAGGACAAACAGACAAAGCGGCCGTTTTGCATCGAACTGATTTGTTTTACATTTTATGGTACATTTAATTGCAAATAGAATCTAAAAATTCAAACTTCACTTACAGCTGAGCCTGGCTTCATGGGCGTGGCGCCTGGCAGGGGCGTGATGACGTGGCCACCGGTTTCCGTCTGCCAGAATGTGTCCACAATCGAGCACTGCTCCTTGCCAATGTAGCGATAGTACCACAGCCAGGCCTCCGGGTTGATGGGCTCTCCAACGCTGCCGAGCACCCTATATAGAATAAATTAAACAATTAAACTAAGAGTTAAATTGTGCTTTGTGCGGCGACATAAGCGAGACCTACTTTAGTCCACTCAAATTGTGCTTAAGCACTGGAGCCTCGCCGAACTTCATGAGCGCGCGAATAGCTGTCGGTGCGGTGTAGAACTGGGTGACCTTGTACTTGTCAATGACGCTCCAGTAGCGATCGTTGCCCGGAAAGAAGGGGGTTCCCTCGAACTGTAAACGGGCAATGAACTCGGAATTAGTTATGAACATGATTCATACGCGATACGCGCGACTTACAATAACCGAGGTGGCGCCATTGGCCAGTGGTCCGTAGACGACGTAGGTGTGTCCAGTGATCCAGCCCACGTCGGCGGTGCACCAGTAGATGTCGCCCGGCTTGTAGTCAAACACAATCTTGAATGTGGTGGCCGCATACAGCAGATAACCGGCTGTGGTGTGGAGCACACCCTTCGGCTTGCCGGTGGAGCCGCTCGTGTAGAGCATGAACAGCGGATCCTCGGCATCCATCCACTCGGGATAGCAGGCTGGCTCTTTGTCCTCCATCTCCTCGTGCCACCAGTAGTCACGATCATCGGTCCACGGTATGTCCTGATCCACATGATTCTCCTGACAGGGCGTGACGCGCTTCAAATGCGACACCACAATACACTTCTCCACCGAGTGTCCCATTTCCTCGACCTTCTCCAGCGCCGTGTCGCACAGTGCCTTTAAATACAGTGGCTTCTCGCCACGCCAGGCGCCGTCGGCGGTAATCAGCAGCTTGGCCTTGCAGTCGAACATGCGTTCCGCCAGCGAGTCGGGGGAGAAGCCGGCGAATACAATCGAGTGCACGGCACCGATGCGAGCACACGCCAACATGGCAATGGGCAGCTCCAGGATCATGGGCATATAGATGGAGACACGATCGCCCTTCTTAACGCCATGATCCTTCAGCACGTTGGCAAAGCGGCAGACCTCCTCCAGGAGTTTGCGGTAGGTGAGACCACGGGAATAATCATCGGGGTGGTTGCCCTCCCTGTTGAAGAAAGATCGAGGAAGACACGTATTAAAATTCCATTGTGCAGCTGTTTGGCAATGTGCCCAATACAATCGAATAAGTTGCTGGGAATGGAGATGACGACGTCTATATCTATAAATCGCCCACCTTTCGCCACTCAATTGGATCACTTACGGCAAATTCGTGACTTCCTAATTGTCGGCGGGGCGACTTAATTCGAATTTGCAACATAATTTGCTGATTTGATATGCTGCCAGGGTACTGAGGAGACAAGAAGTGGAAGTAGCGAGCACTATTTGTCCCTCAAGTTTAAGTGACGCCTCTCTCTTTTATTCTCAACTTGGCAACAACTGCTGAAAAGTCTAACAGCTGCAACAATGACGTTCTATAGTATAAGTATTATTTATCAACAGTGTCTTAAATAAGTCATGAGTTGCATACACACATAAGATTTGAATACTTATTGCAAATAATTACAATATTACGTATTGTACACGAAATATAAATTCATTATACAATGTATTGTCTATAGTTACTTATGCATTTTTTTTTCTAACGAGAATATGATTTAGGTGACTCCCAGTCTTTAAAATGTAAAAACTAAATTGCATATTATCGTTTTTAATGTACAGTGACCACAGTAATTGGCGAAAATTGTTGAATTCAACTCCCAATTAATCTAGAGTTCAAATTATTCCGAGAGTTCACACTCTCTAATTAAAAACCAATTACATTGAAAATGCGACTCCGTTGAAGCTCTATATGAAGTTCGAATGCTTTAAGAATACACAAAATTAGTAATTAGTAATCAACACATTATCACCCCGAATAACATGTGTGCATTAAGAAAAGGTGTCAAATTGTAATTATAATGTTACTACTGTTCAATTTGTCCGCTCAACCTGCTCCACTCGACTGAACTAATTTGACGGTTTATTTAATGCTGACGATAACTGTGTTTGCTCCACTGGCAATTGCTATTGTATAATTGATTGCAAAGTAAACACAATACACCCGTAGAATTTGTAATATACGAATATCAAATAAAATCGTGACAGCTCATAGAACGGATATCGTTGATTTAGTGAAGGACAACCCCCCAATAGAGAAAGCAAACTGTGCAGTTTGCAGTTCTTGGTCTAGGTCACTAGTAGATGATTAGACGTGCATAAACCCACAGAGAAAACCCAAAACAACAATCCCAAAGTGAGTCAAATACTATAAAAATAGTAGCTGTAAATCATTCGACTAACTGTCAATATGGGCGGCTAGTCGGGTTTGTCACACATACAAAATGTAGCGATAAGATTTTAGATTTAGCTAGTCCCATAAACAGTCTGCTTTTTTTCCGTGGGCCACAAAGAAAATCGGGAATAGTCCAAAAAAATAAAAAACAGTTCAAAATCGTGACGTATTTACAGTTATTTTTAGTCACATTTCGACATCGCTATATGTATATCGTGAGTACGAAGTACACGACTTTCGCCTATTATGATACGATGGATGAGTGGCCCAAATATGCGTCGTTGTTTCCTCCTAACGGAATACGAAATGCTTGTCAACTCTCATGAAATTCCTGTATTATTAATTAGTAAGATGTTATAAAGAAATTGTACATGAGAAATCTTCTTCCATTTGGCTTTTAAGCAGCCCCAACAAGTCTGTATAGTTACAGTGCTGTATAGTTTAACAGCGCTGTTATGCAGTTAATAGCACTATTCAAGGCCAAGGCAATAATAAAGTGTATTGGTCAATCATGCTTAGTCTCTCGCTCTTTCACTCTCTATATATCTCTTAACATTTTTCTGTGAGTGCACAGAGTTCAAGAATGACTGTGCGTTATTACTATTAACGCGTTATGCTTATCAAACTGTTGCGCGCACATTCACAACAAATGACTAATTATGAGCTTTAGCCGGCGTTGTGTTCAGTGGCGCGACTTTTCCCATGCAGAAGACGCCGAATAAATGAAGTGCTTTTAATTCCGTTCACCTCTAGCCACTCGAAACACTTGTCGGCTACATCTAATCTATTTACTCTAAAAAAAACCCGTAGACATGAAAATTTCCATGCTGCCTGGAAACGAATATAATCAAGAAACACCTCATGCTTCCTCCTCCTCCTGGTGATCTTGACCGCTGATGGGGCAGCAGACAGACGCGTGGCCACTGGCCAGTTCCACGCCACGCCACGCTTATCAAAAATCAAAAATATCACAAATTTAGCTTCTACTACTACGTCTATTTAAGGCGATTATTTTTGAGAGGAGGAACACCGAGAAATCATGTGAGCAACAGCAACGGCAACAGCGGCGGCAACAGCCAAACAACAACAACAAAAAACATTAAACTTATCTAAACACAAGCAAGCAGCTGTTCATTCGCGTGTTTCGCACAAATCGCATCGAATGTTTTCATTTGTTGTTCTGTTTTTTTTGTTGTTGCTTGTTGCTAGATTGCGTGAAGAGACCTTAAAGTTGGCCAAAGCTTTTAGAAAGCGTCTTCCGTGTGTCTGGCTGACGACGGCCCTACGGTTTGAGAGCAACATCGTATGATCTTTGGCTAGACAAACCGCAGACGCTAATTTGTATGCAAACTTGTGGAGTTTTGATTTTTTGGGGGTTTTGTTTCGTGTTTGCATATGTCACATAATAGCATATAACATAAAATAAAATGATAAACAATACGAAAATGCGGTCAGGGCTATTACAAATCGATTTAAATTACAACAACAAACTTTGTTGCAGAAATGATAACAAAATGCATGCGCATGTGAAAAACAAACAAAACACACGGCGAATATTTCTCCAGTTAGAGTTTTTGTTCTCTTGCTTGTATTTTTACTCTCCCGAACTTGAGGTGTGTCAGCATTAACACTATTTTCGTTTCATTTACACACACGCATACACATACACTGTAACTTCTAGCCGGTTTGTCGCATGTCTGCGCGAATGCTTCAGAATGGGTTGCTCTCTAATTGGTTGTGAGTAATCGGACGATGGATCGCGTGATTTTGAATGTGCCTACGCAGTGCTACCTAAACTGTTGTAAGCCAAACAGTTGCACAGCGACTGCGGAAGCTGCGTTCTTTTCTCTGGGTGTTTGAGTGTGCGTGTCTTAAGTAAAAAGCTTGTCATACAAAATGGTTGGTCACTTAAAGCTCGAATTGACACACATTAAAGCGCGAAATACTTAACGTAATTCCGTACGTAGGAAAATTAACTTCATTTGAATAAACAATTTGCGCGCTTGGTTCAATCCGTCGCCCGTCTGCTTACATAATCGATTGCTGGTGTCTGATTATATTAGTATAAAGCAATTTGCAGGTGCTGCCTACATACATACATACATACACACTTAGACTATACATACAAACGTATTCTATAAGTATTGGCAGCAGATTGTTTTTATTGTCCAGTGTAATAGTTTCACATAAAGATTTTGGCTATTTAGATTGCTTTGCTTTGCTGTTTGTGCTGCGCTGTGCTGCGCTGTGCTTTACTCAAAACTTTATTGCTGGCGACGGTGTATTATCTGTTGTGTTAATTATTTCCACATTAGGTTCAAATTGCTGGGCTACGCGACGGGTTTATCTTATCTACACTTTTCGTCTGTATTATTGCTTTTTGGGATTTCAGCAAAACTTTTTTTTTAACACCTGTTAACACTTGACAGAGTGCAGAGACAAACAACTCTACATGCAAATCTGTAAAGTATGTGTAACAGCTGTGTAACGTTTGCAGAATCTCATGACGACTGTTCGACAACAGTTGTGTACTTGTGCTTGAGCTTGACCTTGTGGTTTGCCTTTCATTTACCTGGCTATTTCCTAAGCTATTCTATTTGCATTCTCACATTCATTTCTTTTCGCACGCGTCCACAGTTGAACTGCACTGATAACCCGGCAACACAGATTATCACATTCACATATTTTTTGGTCTGACGAGCGAACCGACGGACAGCCATTGACAGTGATTTGAACTCAGCGGTCAAAACAATTCAATAAAACAACCAAAGAAGACAAACAAACCCACAAACTACAGAAATCAATTATTTAAGACGCATTTAACAAACAATCCGGCAATCTGAAGGAGGCACTCCATGAAGCACCTGACTCGTAATAGATAGCTTCAATATATATGAACTTCTGATTACAAATTTCTAATTGTCAAGCAACAAGCCAACAAATGTGTGGGGGAAAATTGTGTAATATTTCGCTCGTAAAATTACGAGTGTATTTACATGAAAAAAGCGTTATTTTTATATTTGTATCTAAAGGGCGGAAGCATTGTTAAATCTTGAACAAAGACAACACAATATTGAAATTTACTCTGCACCCTAAGAACTTTGAACATAGCACAAAACACAACATGCATATGCAGATTTACTATACTATATTTAGTTTATATGCCTAGTATTTCTAATCACACATATAATACTTCACTTGACCTGGTCACGGCCCCCATTGGCATTGACCTCCCCCAAAAATAACATAATGCAGTGCTACTTAAACCGTGGCCACAATTAATTCACAGTCAGCTGTCAGCTTTTGCTGTTTGATATGCAAGCAAGCTCTTAAGACCAAGTGCTGTCCTTGGACGCAAGACGAAGAAAGAGATGGAAAGAGAGAGTAAAGGTGAGTTGTCAACGCCACCCCATGACAAACAGATGTTTGTGTTGTGTGCCTGCGCACTGATGAAAGCTGAAGCAGAAACAACGTCACGGCGACCGCGTTTCGTAATCGCAACGTAAGACGACAACGAGGAAAATCAATAACTTAAAGTCCTTTTGTTTTCAATGCGACCTACCCAACTAACGATGATGTTTTTGTGGAACTTACCAATAGTAGGCAATCTGGTCGCCGAGTCCGTTGCGAACATTGCGATCCAACAGATTGTAGCAAATGTTGGTCGACGCGCCCTCCATCCATTTTATGGAAATGGGTCCTTTGGAGATGTCGAAATTGTATTGCAAGAACTTTGAGGGCTCCGCGGGAGTTTCCCAGTGAAATTGCTTTGCCACACGGGACCAGAACTCGGTTGGATTGTCCAAGGACTCCTGATAGAATTTCGTGTACTCATCGAAGCTGGATATGTACGCGTTTTGGCTAATTGCCGGATTCGGATTGTATATTGATTTTTCCGTTGGCATTTTGCGACTGGCTAACTACGTTTTGTTGCTGGGTTATTTGATGATTCGTCGTTTCTCTTTCACTTTGTTATTGTGCTTCGAACAATTATCCTTACGCTCATGGAGCCTCTCTGGTGCAATTTGCCTTTTGTTTGGGTATCGAGCGAGAGTAATCGTGTCGCTAAATATGCGTATGTGTGTGTTTTTGTGTTGAACAAATGCTTTTGGTTTGTTGTTCTATTTGGCGCGCCGCACGGTTTCTGCCAACCGCACGTTTCGAGTTCTATTTGAGCACTGAACGAAGCGCTCGTGCGTGGTCAAGCTTTTGCCATTCGTCAGAGCTTTTGCGCAGAGCTTTCGACGCTACCCTACGCTGCTATGCGCGCCCCGCTATCAAGTTCAAAATGTGTGCTCTGCTTATTAAAAATCTATAGGCTGACAGCGACAACAGACAGACAGCCAAATTGACCCATCAAAATCGCCTTATCACTGTAACGGGCAGACTTAAGGGCGTGTATACTTATGTATGATGCCTTTGGCTGATCAAGTGCGTTTAATGCACACTAATCAATCAGGTGACATTTTGCAGCCTCAGCAACAATTTGTGTTACATAGTCCAGCGGATATTTTCCACTGTGAGTCGCGAAGCTACGCTGCTCGGTGAAATTGAGTGGGGTTTTTGAGCGAGTTTTTAATTACCACTCGCAGCAAGCAGAGCGCTCTCTCAAAACCGCTGTCTCTCTGATGCTTGCGCTCTCGTGGTTTCTTATCAGGCGCCGCCGTAGCGATTTCGTGGGGGGGCAATGACAGTGGCACCCGTAGGTCAAAATCAGCAGCGATTGTGATTGTGTCTTAAGTGTAATATTTGGCTTTTCAGTTTTATTTTTAAAGCGTTAACGAAATCCAAATGCGACAACGACGTGGATTTTTTGATTCTGTGTGCATGTGTGTGAGTGGAAGATGAGTCTGATAAGTATGTGTGCGTGAGATAACATTGTCTGGAGCTATCGATAAGTTTCCGCTAGTGATCTGCGCTGCTACTCAGGAAATTTTTGTATTGTTCCTCAGTCATGAGTTTCTTGAATTCATCCGGATTCTTCAGATCAACCTTGAAGAGCCAACCTTAATAGATATACAAAAAAGTTATAATTGTTGTATGTACATAGCTTCTATTGTGATCTCACCTTTCTCGTAGCAACTGGTGTTGACCAAGGCAGGTGAATTCTCAACTTGTGCGTTCTTTTCCGTCACCTTGCCGCTCACAGGCGAATAAACCTCACTGGCTGCCTTCACGCTCTCCAGAGCGCCACATTCGTCGTCCTGTTTAAGTTCCGTACCCGGCTCCGGCAGCTGAGCAAAGACAACGTCGCCTAGCGCTTCCTGAGCATAGCTCGAGATGCCCACAATAGCCTTGTTCGATTCCAAGAGTTCGACCCACTCGTGTTTGTCTGTGTACCGCCGTTCTGTCGAAGCCAATGAAAAACTGTTATTGAAATCTACCTGTTGCAGTGGCTTCCCAACTGTAGGTTGCATAAATCCCTCACTCTTCTTCTTACCTGCATCGAGCATGCAGCTGACATGAAAACTACGCCACTGTGATGCTGCTGTCAGCAGCTGAGGCTTAGCACGCAGCTGGCGAGCAGCCTGCGATCCGAAACGTGCGAATTTTGTTATGAAAACCATTTTCCGTTGCAATTTGTATTATATTTTTTGCTTTAAATAAACAAATTTCACTCACGCAACAGAGAGTGTAATGCTTCGAAGCACGTCTCAAATTAAAGTGAGCAGTTTAAAAGCGAGCACACTACGTTTTACACACGGCTATTCCAACCTAAAGTCAAAATCTAGTCTCAAAAACGACCGGCTTATCAATTATTATGAATGTTTTTTATGAACTTTTGTTGATAGAGGTTGTGTCAGGGAGTGACCATAAACTACTGATGGGATATACCAACACGTAACGAAATTCTAATAATTACCATCTGGTCACACTTCCATATAGATTCCTGCAGATTTCCAGCATACATAAAGATGGGCGCCGTTTTAAACCTATTTAATGTTTTCCGAAATATATATGCGTCATCTAGATTATTACTTCAATCTTCCAGTCTACAGTCTAATTGAATTTTTAAAAATTCATTTTGATTTTTGTAATGCAATATCCAAACACGATTGTTTTACAAGCTTCACAGTTTAAAATACACGCCAGGGATGCTTAACATACTTTGAACCAAATACGCAACGTAAGCTTAAACTGCTACGTAACGTAACCGGTACCACAAAGCAGAGAAACATTCTAATTTCAAAACTGTACCTACAATCAGGAGGCTATATTGTCGACTACAGCGTATAATTTAATATATCGTAGTATCAGAGTATATTCATTTAACTAAATCAAAGATATACTGCTAACACTCTTTCAATCCAGAAAACTTCGGTATCGATATTCACCCCATAAAATTATTTCATTAACATACTGTAAACTATATAATCGCTCACTAGTTTATAAAGGTCGCAATTTAGTATTGACAGTTCAAGTTATAAAAATTCAAAATAAATATTCCACGCAGGACATATAAAAAAATATTTTTAACAAATTTGAAAGGTCAAGGTTGAATAGGGAATCAATCAACGTGGATAGGCAGATATACGATTGTCTTTCAGAAATATTATTTATATCATTTACGACTTCGTAGATGCCACTTCACTTGCTCCATGTATTATACCATTCTATAAACAATACCAGCGTTTCTTAGTTTTGCATCTCACAAACACGATGTTTATTCGATGTCTTCCAAAATGCAAAGCAAATCTTTTTGTTTTTTGATATATTGTAGCAAAAAAAGCAACGTCGTATAGTGCTTAAAATGACAACATCATCTACCGTCCTTCTGTTTGTTTCCCGATTAAAACCTAATTGCGACGTCCAAAGTTGTTGGTGTTGGGCGTTGTGAGCTGCAGGCCACGAATGTTGTGGAAGTCCAGCAGCTTCAACATCTCCTTGGTATCGGCATCGACCTCGATGATGTCTTGCTCCAGAGCAGACACAGCAGGAACGTAGTTATCACGACGCTCACGCTCCTCCTCCTGCAGCTTAATGGAAATACCACGCACCTGAGAGTGACGCAGTCGGCCCATCAAGTGGGTAACATAGCTGTCAAACAAAATAATGCATTAAGTTAATACCCATACAAGCATTTACTACCGAGTGAGATCAACTGCAACTTACCCGGCAATCTTGTTGCGGAGGGGCTTGGTGGGAATGATAGCAACCTCCTCACAGATGCGCTTGTTGGTGTGGAAGTCCAACGTCAGGCGAGTGTAGTACTTCTCGATGATGACCTTAGCGGCCTTCTTCACTGTCTTGGTTCTGACGCGACCCTGTTGAAAACACACAGATTAGTTTTTTGGCGGCTCTCTGTTTTGCACATAAACAATCAAGTTTTTCAGTCATTTCAATGACTGAGTGTCATGAAATTTCACTGCGCTTCGGCGCTACATATATTAAATCACATTTTAATTCACATATTTGTGGCTTTAGCGCAGTGATTGCTTTTATAATTTATAATTTTTTTGAGTTTTGGCAATCGAACACCCACCATTGCGAACGTTGATACCGGAAAAGAACAGAAAGAGGTAGCTGTCAAATTGACAGCATTTTGTGTGAATGCGTGCGCAGGGTTGCATTAGCGCCGTCGATAACATTTCGAACGCTAATAACGTGAATGTTGAAAAAACGAAGAAGAAGAAGTGTCGTCAAAGTAACGGAAAAACAGCTCGCAATGGAATTACATTGCGAATAGTTTTACTTTAAAATAAAAAGTGGGTCAATTCATAATATGGAAAAAGTAAATGATGACGAAAACGCAGGAGCTCCTGCAGCGGATGACCAACAGCAGCAACAACAACAACCACAGCAAGCGACGAGTGTCGGAAACGGAAATGATTTTCAAATCACTTTAAACGATTTTCTCGAATTTTTAAAACTTTCATGTCACGTCAACGAGATGATTGCAAAAGCAGACAGCAAGCCTCACAATCGCGAACCCGTGCCGCCAGCCGAAAGTGCTGCCGGCCTCGCTGTTAAGCGCAATACCAAAAAAGACGAGTTTGATTTTAATAGTTTGGCCGAAAATCCCTTAGTGAACGAATTACTGACGTTGAAGCGCCCCCAACACCGTCACTCCACCGAGAGCAGCAGCAGTCGCAGCAGCCTAATGCTAATGGACCACAAATCCACAGTTCGCCCCTCGCACGTCCACCACTCGTCACGTGGCCTGCATCCCAAGCTCAACGAGCAGCTCGACTATGTGATCAACGAAGGTGTTCTGGACTCGGTGCTCTCATTCATTTGTCCCTTGCCGCTGCCCGTTGCCTTCACCAGCAGCGGACGCACCAAGCTGGCCAAGCAGCAACAGCAACAACCCCTCAGACAGGAGGTGCTCGCGGTGCCCAGCTCCAGCTCCTCCACTGCTGTCAAGTCCTACACCACAGACACGGCGACGACGAACTCTACGCCCAGCGTGAGTTCGCCGGGGGAGAGCCGAGAGGCGACGACAGCAATCGAGTCGACTGGTAGCTGCAGCAACAATGGTATGGTACGCGCCTTGGTAAAGGAGCAGAGCGGCAAAGGATCAACGACGAATGCGTCAGCACGTCGCAAGTCCCTGATGCTGGCCAAGGACAGCAAACATGCTCGCCAGGAGAAGAAGGAGTAAGTACGCAAACCAAAACTGTTTTCCCGGCATTCTAAGCATTAATAGTGATGATGTTTTAATAAGATATTATTGGTAATATGTTTTTTTATTAATGTCTCCCATAAACGCTTAACTTTCTAACTTGTTCCAGACCAGAGGTCGTCATACACGTCTGCGATGAGGTGAAGAACACCTCCCGGGACTTCAGTTGCCCGCAGAGTCTGCTCATCAGCAAGATGGGCTACTTTGCCGATGTGACAGCCGGCCAGCGATTGGAAGAAATGGATATTTCGGTGCATTGCGACATCCAGATCTTCGATTGGCTGATGAAATGGATCAAGCACAGCGCCCAGAGCCATGAGTTGTCGGCGCCGGGCCAGAGCAGCTTAGCAGCTGGTCCCCAGCTCGATGGCAACAATGTGGTGCCCATTCTGGTGTCGGCCAGCTTTCTGCAAATGGAGCCACTGCTGCTGGAGTGCCTGGCCTTCTGTCACGCTCATCTCAGCGAGGTGGTGCGCACCTCAACGAATCTGTCGTGTCTGAACGATGCGCTCGTTAGTCGACTGGCTGCCATGTTCACCAATCTGGAGCTGGAGATGGTGCGCGACAAGAAGGAGCGTGTAACGCCACGCCTATGGACGAAACTGATACAGAGTCTGTGCGAACCGGACGCGGAGGTGTTGCGTGGACATTTCTACAGCATTTCGGGACTGTTTCGCTGTGTGCGCTGCTGTCGTTGCGTCACCAACACCATGAAATCCTACGTGAACTGCATTCCCAGCAATATACGGCTGAATCGCTGGGGACAACTGATCAGCACACATGTGCGCGACACCAACTGGGATCTGAATGTGTATGTGATGCAGCTGTTCAAGGAGCTCAAGTCGTGGCGCAAGGTCTACTGGAAGCTCTGGGGCCATTGCCACTATCTCTATTGCTGTTCATGTGAGGCGCATTTTCCCGTCTATCAGATGAACTGGTGTCGCTATCACCCCGAGCCGCCGAATTTTCTGGGGCCAGAGATCGAGGGACGCATGGCAGGGCCAGCGGGACGCTATGCCTGTTGCAATCAGCAGGCCTTTCGCTACGAGACGCTGCCTGGTCCCAATGTGAGTCAGCAGAAGAGCCTCTTAAGTCTATAATTGAATATAGTTGTTTTTCTGTCCGTCTGTCAAAACATCTAAAGGAGGAATTAATTTTTTAATTGTAAAATTCTAATTAGATCCAACCGTCAGCATGTTTGTCTGAGAGCTGGAGGCATCAAGTTCTAACTTTTTAGTTTAGTTTTACTTTTTAATTTCGCCATGCCTTCTACTGCTTATGTAAACAGCCATTTTTAAACTCAGTATTTATTGTTTGTACCCATGCTATTTGCAATTAACTTTGCAGTTGTTGCTCGACCTTAACTACCTTAACCCAAAGATATCTGCTTGCTTTCAGGGCTGCCAGTTTCGGGAGCACAGTGTTCTCGTGGACACGGATCGGGAGCGCGCCATTCTGACCATTGCGCAGCTGGTGGGCGAGAACTACGCGCTGTGCGAGCAGCCTCCGTTGCACATGCAGGAGCTAGCGGCCGCTGGCGAGATTAGCCCCAATTGGCAGGGCATTTCATTGACGCCGCAACGTTGCCGCCAGGGTCTGTTGCCGCAACTTTGCATGGACAGTGAGTTAGCATATGAATATATCTTAAAATTGTTAATTGAACTTCTCCGTTGCAGTGACCAATCATCGCGTGAGTCGCCGCTGTCGTTATGAGATCGAGACGAGCACCGAATCGGAGACGACGTCCACCAGCTCGGAGGATACACGCAGTCTGCGTCCACGCATCCGCAACACTTTGATGGACGACGCGTTCACCTCCAGCAGCGATGGCTGCGAATCCGATCATCGCCCACCGCCGCGCAAAACGCGCGGCAAAAAGAAACGCAAACGGTGAGATCGCAATTCCTTTTTCTCCGACTCTACTCTTGCTAATCTACTCTGCATGTTTTGTAGACCCGCTGCGGTGTCGGGGCGCTTCTGGTCGGGCGAGTTGTCGGCGCGCAGTAATCAGGATCATCAGCGAGACTTTGAGGAGAAGATCATGAAGCAGGTGGCTAGTTATGTGACCAAGAAGACGGGCTCCGATCAGAATTTGGTGCACAACGCCCAACCCATGGGCGGCACCTACGTGCGTCTGGAGTCCGAGTGGAAAGAGATGCTGAAGCAGCGACACAGCAATCACAATCTGCAAGCGGGCGGCGGCAATGCCAGCAATCTGGGCACCAATAACGGTAACGCTGCGCTGGGCAGCAACAGCAGCAGCAATCAGAATTTGTACAGCGGTGGAGGCGCCACAGTGGGTGGCATGGCATGCGGCTCGGGCGCCTCGCTGTTGTCCAAGCAGAAACACAAGTAGAGAGCCAACGAAGATGCATCTAGTAAATTGTAGAACAATAATTAGCAGTAGTATTAGAAGATGCACTCAGCAATGAAACATGCGGCAATAAGTTTTTGGCGAACAATTTGCAACCAAATTGATGAAATGTGTTTTAAACTCTTTGTCCAACAAATACATAGTTTTATGAAAATAGTTCAATTCTAGCGTTGTTATCCTTGAAGTATATTCAGTATATATCGGCTAATATGCTCTGTAATAACAACTCTTATTTTAATGCCGAACTTACAAAGATTGTTGTTTAGAGCTAATCACATCAGTCTAAAATTAATGGCAGAGATTAGTTAATTTTAATGATTTAAAAATGGTACTAATGCAGTTAGAAAGAAAGCAAAGAGAATTTCAGTATCAACATTATTTCTGCATTATTGTACCTGAATATTGTTGAAACGTACGTATTGTAGATTAGCACCACATAAAATATGAATTTTAGATTAGAAAGCCAAAAATATTAATGTTTCCTGCCACTTTTACTAAACTTTGTGCTAAACTTGTGCATCCAAGAAAGAATTCCATTCATTATTACTTTAAAAAGTTTCCTTACACGCACTTTTTGCATTTCTTAATAGTTGTTTATTATTTAACTTAACGCAATTTACAATTTCTTTAAGTTTAAAATTATCGCTTTCGTTTTTCATTTTTTTTATTTTTTCTTTTTGACATATAAATTAAACCAAATACAAATAGAATTATCATCTTTTATGATCATTGCAAAGGTTGAAAGTGTTTACTAGATTCATTTCTTTCCTTTTGTTTTTTTTTGTTGCTTCATTTTTTGCTTAACAATAAATGCGGATGCACAAACGGAACCCAGGGTTCTATTACAATAACATAATCAAATATCGGGGGCCTTAGGCTCAACCTGTAGCAGGAATACGCAACACGATATACAGATAAGTATGTATCTGTTATATACAGTAGGTGCACTGCAGAAATAATAATAAAGGACATTTTGAGGCTAATTCCGGCACTCACTTTTATTCAAGATTAATTCATTAAGGGAGGGGACAAATTTTGCAGCTGATTCTTTTCTGTTTTGTGATGGAAATCTTGTGCGAAGTGAGCACCGGAAAACGCAAATATAAAATTTGGAAAAAAACGCTATAAAAGCAAAAAAGCGAAAATAAATAATGAACGACTCAAAATGTGGTGTGATTATTTTGTTTTGTGGTCTACTAGAATTTAGCATCGTGTGTTGATTGAACGACTCTGGGAATTGATTGGATTGATTCGGTTGAAAGTGTTTTGTTTTGCTAATAGAAGTATTGTTGTTGTGGTGCTATTATTAGCTGCTGCTGCTCCTGATTTTCTGTTGATGCTATTCTTGTTGTTGTTGTTGCTGCTGATGTTGTTGTTGTTCTTCTCTGCTTGCTGAGCTAACTGAAGAGACACTCGGTCGCCTTCTCGAGGTTCCAGTTCTCTTTGGAGAGCACAGCGCGCGCATCATGCTCATCGATGCCCATATCCTTGAGCCGTTGTATCTTTGAATCACAATCGGGATATGTATGCGGACCGCCGGCATAGGCATTTGTCCAGTGCTTCGCGGTAAGCAGAAACAGCTCGTGCTTGTCCTTGAACTGATAGGCGACTACCGCGTCCTGTGGATCGTCGGGTTCGGCAGCGGCCAGCAGCGCTTGCAGCGATAGTAACACAGTGCGCAACGTCATGGCAGCGGCCCAGTTATCCTTCAGGATGTCCAGACAAATGGCACCAGTTACCGACGAGATGTTCGGATGCCAAATGCGTGTGATGAAGCGCACCTAAAAGAGAGTCCGAGAATATAATTAGGAACTGTGTTTTGCATATATAACGTTCTCATTGAACTGTGAATGTGGTTGCAATCTCTTCAAAATTGCTACAACTTCAATATATCAAATTACAATTCAGCTTGTTCAAAGAGTTAACACACAAACCATAACAAGTACCTGCACCTGTGCTTATCGAAGACACGAACCACATTTGAACTCACCTTGGGCGGATTGAAGGGATATGTCTCGGGCACTTTGATTTCCAGCACAAACTTGCCGCCCTCGTAGGGCGTGTCCGGTGGTCCGGCAATTTCACCGCGCAACTCTGTCCAGCTGTCATTGACCAGCTCAATTTTGATCGAACACTGAACGATCTACAATCGTGGAGGGGTAAAAACGCAAAATCATTTACTTGTTAGCAGCGCGCGCCAAAAAAAAGAAATGGAAGTGGAAAAACAGGGGGAATCGAAGTCCGCCAGGGGGATACCAGGGATGCAGGTGAATTGTGTGAATTCCAGTGTAGTTGTTGCGCTTACCTCCTCGCTGCGCATAACTTCTTTAAATTCGCGCTTGATACGTGATACTGCCATGTTCGCCATGATTCTAGTATTGTGTGTATTATGTTGTTGTTTTTGTCGTTGTTACTGGTGCTGCTTCTTCTTCTTCTACTACTATTGCTGCGCTGCGCTGCTGTTGGAATTGGTTCTTGTGCTGATGTTGTTTATTTCAATGTTGCATAAAGAATGCGCGTTACTACGAAGTTCGCTCAATTGTTTAATGTTGGCGTTTTACATGTGAATTCATTTGCGACAGAACACTAAACAAAAACAATACGGAAACACTTTAGTATTTCAATTTTTTATTAAACTGGCACTTTTCTCAACACAATATTTCGCACGACACACCAGGGCTGCCCAATCTATCGATAGGCAATGACAGTCAGCTGCTGAGCAGTGTGACCAGAAATTTATCGGCTCATATAACAGCAATTCTAAAGTGTTAAACTTCAAAAGCAATTACTGTTAACCGTTTTCATGATGCCGTGTTTAGTGTTGCATACCGTCGCATATGATTTGAAAATTTCGCGCCAACTGCTGATCTTGAGCTGCCAATAATAATTAGTAAAGTTCTATGTAAACTGGTTTCTTGGTTTCTTGACTGCAAAATTGGTCAAGGTATTTTTCCATTACTTGCTCAAGGCCTCGCATTGATCCCTTGCTATACATAGCACAAAACGAACTTCATTTGACCTCAGGTAGACACTTCTATTACCCGCCTTGGCAACCGTTTCCACTTACGTTCGCTAATTCCAAACTCGTTTTGCGTCTTATAAACAAAAAGAACAAAAAAAAACAAAACACGAGTTTTATAGTTGCTGTTATTGTGATGGGGTGGGCCGCTTGGTAACACTGTCCAAAATAACATATAAACAGATCGGTAATTATGCGTCTCACACACATATTCAAATCGCCTGATTCGCTGATCTTCACGTTTCACATAATCAAAAACAAAAAATGTCGCAAATTGTGCGTGAGACTCAAAGACAAACACTTGGCATCTTTTCGAGTCGGAACATAACCCAATAAACAACTTTGTTGTAGTCTTTTAAATAGCAAGCCAATGACTAAGATGTTATCGTAGTCGTTATCAGGAAGTCAGAACACAGAATTATTTGTTGCTTTTGAGCAACTTCTTTAACAGTTTCTGTTTATTTTTATGCTTCGTTTGTGTTTACTGGGCACGTGTTTCGTTTGTTTTCTTTCCACATACGTTCGTTTGTGGGCCCCCAAGCTCCATCCACCAGGCAGCGCAGTTTCTTCTTGCCGGCAAGTCAAACCAGCTTATTCTCTCGCTCTCTCAACCACACACATACACACACGCAGACACACATGCACACTCTCTCGCTCCATATTTCTTTTGTGCGTTCTCTTTGTCAGTTCAACTCCATGACTTCCCTGCGAATGAAATCATTCAGCTTTTGCATTTTCATTGAAGCGGCTGCAATTGGGAAGTGTTTGAAAATAAATAACAAATTCGAGTGAGTAAAATACTAATTAACTGTAGCAAAAGCTCAATTTACTGTATTCAAATTCAAATTCAAATTTGTGAACCAAAATTGCAAAACTGCTCATGCTTCAAGTAAGTTTGTGTTTTTAATTGCTAAAAACGTGTTGCGCTGTGTGTGTACATGTGTAAGTAGTATATGAGTGTGTATATTATTGAGTGCCACAAAAAACGTGCGCTGTCAGCATGCTGGAAGCCGACACGTGGTTGTTCGCCCCATCCTCTTTTTTTGTTATTTTATAAATGCAGCGACGCCATTTGCATTTGCGTCACATACACATATACACACGCACGCACACATGTAAACAGAGACTACGTCAGCATCCGTAGGATTTTCTTTTGTATGTTTAGCATAAAGTCTTTGGCTTTAGTTCATTTAAATATAGCTACGCAAATAATTTGGCAAATCTCACGCGTTGACATTTCGTTGCACAGCATCTCAAGTACAGTTGTACAACAACAAGAGCGACCACGACGACGAGCCCCTTAGCAAGCGCCATTAAGTATCTAAGGCCAGGCTAACTAAATTAGGCATGTAAAGTAAGAAAAAAAGAACAGGGTATGCAGCCCTCGCACTTGCAGCAAATCAGCTGTGCTATAAAGAAATCGAAAGAACGTGCGCAAGAGCGAGAGAGCACAAAATGTGTGTATGTGGATGTGTGTATTTGAAAAGCTCTTCTGGCGTCTAGCATCTGTGTGCGCGCAAGTGTGTACATTGTGCTTGTATGATGCATACGCATACGCATACGCCATGTACGCGCTCAGTTTCAATTGCTCATCCGCTGCCGTCGACTGCGCTGAGTTCGTCTGTCTCTGTTGTTCTCATTGTCTAATCAACTGTTGTCATAGGCACTAATAAATAAATATTTTTATATACATGCACAAAAAAAACGCAATAATATTTGTAGTATATACAGCAATTGTGTGCGCTCTTTTTTTGTTTCGCTCAATAAATTGTTTGGCCCGGCTGCCTGTCGGTGGCACTAAAAAAACATTTCTCAGTCGTGTATTACCGTTAGCACCTGACGCGCGTCGTGCAAAAAGCATAATTTGAATAGAGTGGATAAGTTAATAACAGTATGCCCGATACGAAATGTACAGAGCTCCAAAATGGTGCGTATCCACGAAAATGTGATTCAATTTTACATCATTTCGACACTTGTGCATTGTCAAGGCTTTATGGTCATTTCGCTGACCTTAAGAAATAAAACAACCCCCCTACGTAAACCATACAAACAGCTGTTCGGTTTGTTTCGTGTAGAAAGCTTTTGCTGTGGCACGCGCCTGTTTGCATGCAGGCATATTTTATAGCGGCGAGAAATAAAACCAAAGGCTTTATCAGGTAACGAGCTTTTGGCGCTCTGAGCACCCGAATAATGAGAGAGCGGGCACAGTGTTGCCAGACTGTCGCATTCGCAAAAGGATCTCTATTGACAGTCATACAAAAAGTAAGCTAGATTCCGATTTCCATTTAAAGTAAATTAATATTGCAAATTAGGAAAGATTTATATGAGTCGAGTTAAATAAGAGTATTTATACTATTCGAGCTCGATCTGTCTGGCCTCATTCACTCACACAGGTTGCGACAAGCAATACATCAAAAAATCACATGTCCGCTTGGGGTGGCTTTGCTGGTGCTCTCTCACTTATCCTCTCTCAGTCTCTCGTATCTACACACGCATACATAAAAGCTTTTGCGCTGCCAGCGTCAGCTGTATGAATGAATATTTGGCGCTTGAGTGTGAGCAGAGAGCGCTGCCTGCTGCTACGTCGTGTTGATTACATGCACGCACATACACATACACACACACATTGAATGTGTAAGCTCCTCTCTTACAGATGCGTGCTCTCTCGTTGTCGCTCTCGCTCTTTCTTTCGCTATCCCCCAACATATACATATGCATATGCACGTAGGCAGAGAGTGAGCGAACGAATTGGTGGCGGCGGCGGCGACGTCGCTGTCGCGCTGCTGCTTGTGCAAAAAAATTTTTATAATAAAAACTTGTACTCGTAGATTGTGTGATGCCAGTACGTTCTGCTAATCCGATACGCGCTAGAAGTTTGATCCGAGACAATTTGGAGAAACAGGCTGGTTGTCTAAATCTAATACACTCCAGAATGCCAAACATTAAAGTGTTTTCGGGCACCTCGCATCCGGATCTGGCGCAGCGTATTGTCGATCGCCTTGGCATCGACCTCGGCAAGGTGGTCACCAAGAAATTTAGCAATTTGGAAACATGGTAAGTACCCAAAATCAGGACAAACACAATCGACCAAAAAATACGAAAAAATACAGTTTAAACGGTGCTAAGTGAAAAGAACGTGTGAAAATGTGTTGGAGCAAATAGTAAATTGTTGTTTAAATAAATAAACAAAATGCCAGTGTTAAGTGCTCCGCATTGAGTGCGTGTCCAGGCGATTCTTTTGGTCCTTGAGATTCGCTGAAGGTTGTCACAGTGTGAGGTCCAAGATGAGCCAAAAAGTTGTATTGTTGTCAACCAATTTCTTTAAAACATTTTGCTTTCATTTTTCGTCGTTTTTATATATTTTTATTGATTTAACAAGTGGACTGTACACCGTAGTCATTGGTCTTGGTCGCCGTGTGCTTGCTTTCGCCTTTGTATGAGTGTGAGTGCTACACGCACGCACACACACACAGCTGCACTCTGGCACATTGAGACACAGACACAAGCAGCCAAAGACACAAAGCCAAACACGCTCTGGCAACACCAATGTCGCGTGCAATTTGCCTACTGACAGTAAAAACTTAACAATGCCCCAAAAAATCGAAAACAAAAAAGATGAAAAATATACATTTAATTTCAATCTTAATTAAATTAGCTCCATGTGCTTTTTCTTCTTCAACTAGTCGCCGTCAATCGCGACTTTGCCTTTTAGCTTCGGCTTGCTTCACACAAGCATACACACGTATGAACTCACATATACATATACGTGCACACAGCCATAGGGCAAGTCAGCTGCTGCTACAACAACGAGAGCAACAACAACAATAATAATAATAAAGTGTCTCTAGGCTGGCGCCTTATCAGCCAGCGCAACGCACACAGGCACAGTTGTATGAAATGCCAACACTCATACATGCACGCACACACATGTGAAGCGAAAATTTTAATAAAATTAAATAAACGTGGAAAAATATACAAAGGAAATTAGCAAACAATTAGAGTGTAAGGCAAAAGCAAAAGCTGGCTGAAGAACTGAGGCAATGGCAACGGCAAACTAAATTAGAGGTTATAATATAAATAATGCGCGCTAAGCTTTTCGACATGATACGCATTTGAGTATTGCATACATACACACCTATTGCACGTGTATGTGTGTTCATATTATGCTCTCACTCACGCATGCTCACGCACACAGGCACATAAACGAAAGGTAAACTCCAGACGCAGCAGACAAGCCAGCAGAAGTAAACCACAACAACACGACACTGTCACGTTTTTAAGCAAAGAGAGCGCGTATGAGGTAGTGAGTGAGTGTGTGAGAGCGAATACGAAATGAGAACACGCGACTTGACGTCGCAACGACGCCCCCACATGTTTCGTATAGCGTTGCGCTCACGCGTTTTGAACACTCTCTCTCTCTCTTTGTGTAGTCGAATCAAACCCGACCCCCACGTGTGTGCGAAAGACAGACACAACAACACAGTGGTTGTGATTGCTTTTGGTGTTTTGTTGGTTGCGCACTTGTCGGCTTGTTGTGGCTCTTTCTAGTTCGTTCTCGCGAGAGCATGAGCAACAGTGTAACTAATATGTTGACAGTTAGGTTATACTTACAGTATTCTTGTACTCGCTTTTGTTGTTGCTGTTTCTCTTGCACTTTGACTTGATTGGAGCGCTAGCACATTGTTATTGTTGTCAAATTGAACAGCATGGTTCAGGCTATTAACAAGATTCGTTTTGAAGGGCGCACAGATGACGTCATTAGAATTTTCCATCGCATGATGCCCGTTCAAAATAAACTCACGTTTTCAAATTCACTGAAAAAATGACTATTAAATTAATGTAGTGAAATGTATTAATGAAATGAAAGTGTATACAAGTTGTACACCACAAATGACCTTGCGAAAGGCAACCGCCAATGCAACTTGTCAATGATAACCCACAAACCCAATGACCATCAAAATTAAAAGGTCACAACACGCAACGAAACCAACCCACAACATCGACAAGCAAATATTTTGTAATTGAAAAGTTTGATCGATAAGAAATTTGCGTGTGCGCCGAGAGAGAGAGAGAGAGAGAGGGGGAATGACAGAAGAATTAGCGAGAGAAAGAGAGGGGTGGGTCACGGGGGGCAGGGGAATTGGGAGCAAGGGCTAAGCTGATAAGCAAAGTAAAACGAAAGCGATTAAGATGCCAAGATAGGGCATTTAAAACGAGCAACTAATGTCGATGTATATGACTGATAGTGCCAAAAACTCTATGTGAGATTACGCTATCAAACACACACACAGACACATCTACACAAGCAGACACATACACACACGTGTTTAAACTTGTCAGTTGTTTGGCAGAGAAACACCTAGTTAAAAATACATGCACAAAGAAATAGAAGAGGTAGCAGAAAGACAAGAAACAACAAAAAAAAAAAAGAAAAAAACAGAAGACAAAACCAGCTGCTTTGAGGCAACGGTCTACCGGCAACTAACGCGACTTTGTGGCAGCTGCTGGGGGCAGCTGAGGAGCGAAGACGCAGATGCCTATTGCTTGGCCTGCAGCCAATTGTGATTCCGAAAGAGTCAAAGCAGCAAACATATCCAACCAACCCCAACCCATCAAACTAAGCAGTTTGCAGCATTCGAACAATGCCAGCGGCGAAAGTGTTTTTTCATGCAGATGCCGCAAAAAAATGCATTCATTTCATGCATCGTCGACTGCAAACTGCAGCCACAAGTCAAAGCAATAGTCTTTTGCATACGCGAAACAAATCGAAGTCAAACAATGCGGCGTATGCGTAATAAATTTGTATAGAACGCCATAAAAAAAAAACAGCTGATTGCTCGCGTTTTCGTCCAAATTTTATGATGGCAGCGATTAGTTGTGTTCGCTGGCGCTTATGTCTGTTGGATAGAAAGAAACAATTAATATTTCTATCACGACATCAGTTGAAAATGTCAAAATGTTTCAATCGATTGACGCTACGTTCGATACGCTGCGAAGTACGGTCGACGTTAGGCCCGTAATTCAATTAACCTTCACTACCAATGACCAAATGTGAGTGAGTGTGTGTAACAAAAGAGAAGAAAATCTAAGCGTAAACACAACAATAAACGCATATAAACTAAGCGTCCATTTCTTTCAGACTTTTCCCAGCAAAGAGCAAAAGCATAAGTTTGCTATGATATACGATATGCCGCAGTGACAGTCTATTATGATGGATATTATTGAAATTCAGCCAAATTTATCTATTTATTTAGCTACACTGATACGATGGCACTTTATTTATACCAGAAGAAACTCAAGACTCGAGTTCTTCGAGTTGCTGTAGAGAAGAATTCTAGTAATCCAATCAATATAGTACTGAATTCAATATGAAGCTATAAAAAGCATACGTAATAAATTTCATAAACTTTACTATGAAAAGAACTGAGCTTACTTCGTCGTACAGTTCCAAATTGTTGGCACTAGAGTACAGTGATTTTGTTATCTTGGTTTTGTGTTCTGTGATAAAAAGGCCTTAAAAGGCTCAAGAAAATGTCATGACCAAACAGAAATTCTATATTTGTGCTCTGTATATATCATATTAAGTCGATTGATTTTACTTACATTTTGAATATAAATAAACATAGTAATCAAGCTACAGTTTTGAAGGCAACGACTATATCAACAAGTAATCTAATCAGTCTCAAGTCACTCAATTCAATGACTTTGAGAAGCATCTGTAACAATTTTCATACACATTGGTTCAATAGAAACCGAGTTCCAATAGAACAGACTGGCCGGCAAGGCTATATCGATTAACTTACCGACTCTGTCCAAGAATAATTACATTTTATGAGGTCACGAACGCCCCCCAAACTTTCAAAAGGCTATTTAATGACGCATACGGGAGGCATACAATGAAAGCAGACGCCTTTCATCGTCAAGCCCACTCCCTGAACACACACGCCCTCTATGGGGCGTTCGCAAGCGTCAGCAGAATTCACTGCAAGGATAACTTGAGCTGCGAGTTGACTGCAATGATAACTTTGTGTGTGTGTGTGTTGGTCTGTGTGCTTGGATGTAATATGAGGGCCAATATTTGTCTCTGAGCATGTTTACACAATTTCCAAGTAAGCTTTTCTGTGTGTGTGTAACAATATCTCACATGGGTTTCAAGGTAAAGCAAAAGGCAAGAAATACTACGTGGACGACTCTATTGATTTGTGTTCGTATCTGATTTGTTTCTTATCTTACCACATTAAGTATACTTACTCTATGTAATGTTCAGTACGTTTGAAATTTGCAATAAACAAATTTATCCAATTTCAGCGTCGAAATCGGCGAATCGGTGCGCGGCGAAGATGTTTACATCGTGCAGTCCGGTTCCGGCGAGATAAATGATAATTTAATGGAGCTGCTGATCATGATAAATGCATGCAAAATCGCATCAGCCTCTCGTGTTACAGCTGTGATTCCTTGCTTTCCATATGCCCGCCAAGACAAAAAAGATAAGGTAGGTTTGCCTTACATACATAATCCCGCCAAGCGATCTTTGTCTCTCTCTCTCTGTATACCTCGATTACTCAATATTTTTATCTCTTTGTCTCTCCTTAACCTTAATAAACATAATGCGAAATTATACACACACAATTTGAGAATATTTCGGACAGTAGAGCATACAACTGTCCACAGTTTATAACCCCATTAAAACCAGAATACTTTTCTCAATATCGTATATACCATGTACATACTATATACATATATAACCCAGTTATCAATATTTATATATCTATATAATAACGTTTCTCTCTCTGTGTGTGTATGTGTATTTATTTTTTTCTTGCATTTTGAATACTTATTTTTATTGTTCATTTCAATTTGGTTGATAATTCATGTTTTTTTTTTTTTGGTTGCAAGGAAGCAAAGCTGTAAAAAGAAGATTGCAAAAATGTGGCGAAATTTTCAAAAATTCTATAATATTAATATAAATAATTTCTAGCAATAATATAGATTATATATGTATATGTATAATACCTTTTCTTTAATGAGTTGCTGCTGTTTGCTACGGTGCTACAATTTGCTCTACAACTCCCTCCTGTTTTTTGATTAATAACTCTCTTTCTTTATAACTCTCTACATTTCTTTAACTATGTATCTCTGTGCCAACATACGTTCTATATATCTATCTCTACTCTAGTTGCCGGGCAGTGAGGAGAAAGAGGAAAGCAAGAAACTTGCCAAGAAAAACTACGATTGGAAATTTAGGGTATTTACTTTCTCATAGCTCCAAACTCAACTTTTAACTCGACAACTCAATACTCAGTACTCACATTTCATAAAATGGACTTAATTTTCAACTTGTTTTGGTTTTATTCTTTCAAAATAAAAGTTAAAGGGCAATTTCTCAACTCATTTAACTCATCCAAAGAATTACAAATTCCAATAAACAACTTGCAAACTTCCCTCAAATCTCTGGTCTCTGGGTTCTCTCTCAAAATGTTGGTAAAAAACTCTTCAATTCGGCAAATATTCAAAATTTCCAATAAAAAAATTATTATGAAAATGTTTACGCTTCTAATGTCTTAGTTATTGTCTTTTGTGTTGCATGTTAAACTAACTAGAGAATTCGATGTGAAAATTTAACATCAAATGCAATAAGTTGCGCAATTTATGAAAATTTCACTACATTTTACAAAATTTGACAAATTTTTTCAAAATACTAATTGGTTATTCGAACTGCAAATTTCCACATTTGTTTTTCTTGATTTCGTTCATTGAAATTTGTTTGGTTGCTTTCGGCGGCGGCGCTTCATTGCAACAGAAAATAATAGAAGAAAAACAAAAAAAATATATTAAATAATTAATATTATATTAACACCATATATAATAGATATACTTGTCCACCTATTATTAATTTTCGGTATTTCGTATGGCGGTCTGCTCGTAGTCGTATATTGTCATGTGTTGTTCATACTTCATATAGACTGTGCCTAGTATATAGTACGTGCCTATATTTAAATGTTTATACCCTTGCAGTGCACGTTTTAGAACCCATTGATCTTGCGAAATTTTGCTGAAATTTAAGAAATTGTTTGCTTAAGTTCAGTTTACATGGCTATTCTAATTCAACTGGAATTTTTTGGATATTTATTTTAATGACCGTATCTAAAGATATTTCTGTGAAATTTTGTAAATTACTGCAACATCCAAAGCTTTCCTGCAAGGGTATTCAATGTTCGGTTATCCCAATTGTTTATTTTTTTTTCTTTTGCGTCTTTCGGCATTTGGCACATAAATTTTCCACACATGCGCCTGCGTCAGACAGTTTTTCAGTTTCCGAAAACAAAATGCGGCTTCCACTGATAACACAAATCTCGCCTAGCAACAGAACCAATCGATTGTGATTTTAAATTTATTTACAAGGAATAATTGTATTTATTTTTCCATTGATAACCCATTATATATTTGACGTCAGCTTTTGTCCTATCAAAGGGGGGTCCATTTAATATGGGCGCTTGAACCCGAACCTGAGGTGCACAATTGTGTTTGCCATTTTGTTGCTGATTGAAGATTAATAATAATCTGTGTAAGAAAAGTGCATTGCGATGAACTCGAAATGCGTTTGTTTACGTCTCTCAAATTGTATATATTTTTCGTGCGATTACATTTACAGATAGCGTCTAGAATTAAATATATACATTCATATTTCTTTTTAATTTGAGCCTTGAGTTATTTTACTACCTTTTTCGATTTTATTCGCCCCGCAAATCCTATTAACAACAAGTTTTCCCTCACTTCCTATTCCCCAAAAAAGGTTTGTTTCCCAGCTTTTGGTTTTAGTCGATTAATCTACAACAAACAAAACAAACAAACAAACATAGTGAAACATTCTCTCAACTTTTCGTTTCTTCTTTTTCTTTTCATTTATTTATAAACAATACTATACTTAAAATGTGCTTAGGAGTTTTCAGCCAGACAATATACTGTGAGTAGAGTTTGCGTCCACACCTTTTGTCGGGTCTATATGCCTTTAAATTTTAAATAGCTTTGGGCAAAATTGTGTTTAAATAAGAAACCAAAAATAAAAAAAATAAAGAAAAATTGCTTACTTAATTTTGCTCTTTTCATTTTCCTTTTTTCTTTTTTGTTAACTGAAGAATTTCAATTTCGTTAACGTATTATTTTGATTCGTTCTGTTGTCAGTTCCACGTAATCGCATGACAGTTATCGAAATTGGCAACAAGGAATCGGCGATCAACAAAATTATCATAATTACTTTTACACTCTTACGTTTTGGTTGTTGTCGTTGTTCTTGTTGTTTTTGTTTTATTAACCGCGCTCTCCTTTTTGTGTATCTTTCGATTAACTCGAGCGCACTCTCATTGGTCGTTACACTCAAGCACACTCTCTTCAGTTCTCTGTCTCTCTCTCTCGCTCGCTCCGACTTTCTATTTTTCTCTCCGTTTGTATCTCTCTCTCTCTCTCTCTCTCTGTCGCACACTCTTTGCGAAGATACTCATAGTGCACACAATTGTCGTTGTTGTTGTTGTCCTTTGTGTTTTTGTGTCGCAAGCAAGCAAGCAAAAAACAAAAAACAAATCGTGTCAATGTTTACCCAATTTGGAACGTATACGTAATATGTTTATGTTATATATAGTTTTTATTATTATTTATTTCCACCATGGCCTAAACTCTCATTTCCGATGATAACATTAAGATCGAAACGCACAATTACTAACTACGCTAATGTTCCATTATGATTTTCTCCTTTTTTCCTTGCTGGCCCATGCACAGAGCCGTGCGCCCATCTCGGCGAAATTGGTCGCTAACATGCTATCAGTTGCCGGTGCTGATCACATTATAACCATGGATCTGCACGCCTCACAGATTCAGGTAAGTTCACGATAACACCACGAAGAAAACCAATTTGAAACCCATTAACGATAAAATATTTTGTTTTTGTTTTTTTATTTATATACATATATTTATTTGCGGTGGCGCAAAAATATCACAACAATTTTGTTTTATTTGATGAGTTGATACCAAAAAAAAAAATAATAGTAATAAAGCAAACAAAATGATCAGCAATGTACCTGTATGGAAAATCGAAGCAACAACTTCGAGTATCGAGTGGAGTTGAGTGTATTTGTCGATTCAAACTATATGAGATCCTCGGATCGCGTTTGCATCGCAATAATACGCACCGTTAACGCGGACAGATGGCTCAGCAGTTGGCCGATGCGTTTTTCCTTCTCAATGGCCACTGACTCTAGATATTGCACTTTATTCTTGAGCAAGTGAATAAACTCGGCCTTCGTTTCGTTGATCTGCTTCAGCTCCTCGTATTTAGCCTGGAAGAATTGTTCGGACTCATGGCTTAAGTCTCGCGGTGATTGAGCTTTGCTTGAAGATCGAGCACTGGATGCAATCGTTGGCAATCCATTCCGTTCCAAGTACATCAAATGATAAAGCAAAGCTCGTATCGCAGCAAGATCTCCAGACGCCATTAGCTCCAGCTCAGGACGCTTTAAGCGGACGCCAATTTTCCGCAATACCTGCAGATTGAAGGTCTCCCAATTGAGTATCTTGGCCGCCAGATTGCCATGCGATGTATAGTGTTTCATGTTGACCAGCTTGCCGATGATGGTCTTAAACAGCTGCGCCATGTGCACAACATCGGAGAGGTCGCGTCGGGTGCGATGGTTCAACTCGATGTGTTTGATGTGCAGCCAATCGTCGAGATCCTTTTGCTCCTCGACATTCAAATTGCGATTGTAGGCCGACATCACAGTATCACAGTTTTTTGCAAAATTAATATATTTTTCTATCTATAGAGTATGTATCAACGTGGTATAATTTGTCTCTGATTTTTAATAGTTCTGAAGTGTAGAAATATAGTTGAAAGATATTGTTTACTTGGGCGGCAGGTGTTCAAATACTATTGACAGTAATCGAATAAGTTGCTAACTGAACTATGGTGTGTTTTCGTAGGGTTTCTTCGATATCCCGGTCGATAATCTCTACGCCGAGCCAGCGGTACTCAAATGGATCAAAGAGAACATTCCCGAATGGAAAAATTCAATCATTGTGTCACCCGATGCTGGCGGCGCCAAGCGGTAAATAAAACGAATACTTTCAGTGAATCGCAAATAAATGGTAATTAAATACCCTTGTGATTTCTAGTGTGACTTCCATCGCGGATCGTTTGAATGTGGAGTTCGCGCTGATACACAAGGAGCGCAAGAAGGCCAACGAGGTGGCGTCCATGGTGCTCGTGGGCGATGTGAAGGACAAGATTGCCATTCTGGTCGACGATATGGCCGACACCTGTGGCACCATTGTGCATGCCGCCGATCGCCTGGTGGAGGCGGGCGCCACCAAGGTGCGTCTCCCATTGCGCTCAATTTTAGCCACGAGTTGATCACTGACTTGCGCATAAATATATTGCAGGTCTATGCCATACTGACGCACGGCATTTTCTCGGGCCCGGCGATTTCGCGCATCAACAACGCCTGCTTCGAGGCGGTCGTTGTGACCAACACCATACCGCAGGACGGTCATATGCGGGATTGTCCCAAAATACAGGTGAGTTGAGACTGATATCATTATGAATAAATTCTGAACATTTTCCAAGAGAACTTTTGTTAATTATTCTTTTGCTTTCGCTTCTAGTGCATTGATGTCTCGATGATGTTCGCCGAGGCTGTTAGACGAACACACAATGGCGAGAGTGTCTCGTATCTCTTCTCAAATGTTCCATACTAAATGTTGTCAACACAGCTCAGCAACATTAACCACAACAACAACAACAACACCAGCAAAAATTAATAAAAACAATAACAATAACAACACCCACAAAGTAATCTTGAAGCAGTGTTGCAAACAAATTTGAAAGCATATGTTTGCCATCATCATCGTTATATATTTTTTATTACCTATTAACTATGCAAACAATTGCAAAATACAGAATCGCTAATCGCCATTATTGTAATTATATAAAAATATAGCGTAAAATACACTCAACAACAACAATAAGAACAACAAAAACTGCACACTAAATTGCCTTCATTTTTGTTAACTTTTTGATTCAGATTTTTCTTTTTCGAAACGCATTTTTAGAAAAGAAAAACAAACATATAAAGATTGTCAACTCTTAGAGAGACCGTTAGTTGTATAGATTATATATATAAATATTATCACACACACACACACACATACATGCACACACACTGTCACACCGACACATACTCACACACACACACCTAAACGATGGATTGTAATTTTACACTGTGCAACAATCTTTTTGATTATTCTTTAAAAATAAGTCTTGTAATGAAGGCGAAAAGCAAAAGTTTCTCTTTGCAAGTTCAAAACAAAAACCACTAAAATTTTAGTAAAATTAAGTAAATAAGCGATAAATAAAAACAAAAACACACAATTGAAAAGAAAAACGTAGCAACTAGGCGTTTAAAACAAACAACAACAAAAACAAAACAAAACAAAAATAAATAAAAAAAATTAAAGAAAACTGATTCCAATTGTTGGTATTTATTGCACAGAACGGAGGATTTATGGCACATCTGGTGAGAAATTTACCATATTTATTTAGTTTATTTAAAAAGACATTTAGAATATTCAACGTCAGCATACTTAGAAGATTCTTACGATTTTTGCACGATTTTACAATTACAATTGTAATTCTTTTTATTATATATATATGAAGCTGCTCAAAATGCATTATATCGAAATAATCTTCTATATATTGTTGCTTGAGAAGATGTATGATACAAGAAATTTGTATACTGCAATCCAAAATTTGAATTTTGGATTCACCTTTAGCATTCTTACGCAGTTCCTACTGAACCTTCTAAAAATATTTCTCTCTAGAAATTTCATTAATTCAACTTTAACAATTAATAATAGATCTACTTGATTAGTTACCAGGTAATGTATATTATACTAAGTTTTTAGACTGCAATTCTAAGTTACCGTTTAGAATATATTTTTAGCACTTTCCTTCTGCACCTTTTGAAATGGTTTATCCCTAAAGTTTCAATACTTGAACGTAAACATTTAACTATAGTTCTATTAGATTATTCCTAATAGTTTACTCCACTATTCGTGTTTCTACAAATTTGGGTATAGAATATATCTTTAGCATTTGTAAGCATTTCCTCCCGCAGTTCCATTTAATACATAACAATTATACTATAGTTTTACTTGATTAGTTCCCACATAATAATTTTATTTATACAGACTTGATTAGACTTCAAAGCATTGCTTTATTCATGCGCAAAAGGAGTACAGCTTATTTAGAACTCATCATACTCCTCGGCAGCTTCCTCGTCGTTGTTCAGGCCCACCTCGTTGAAGTCGCTCTCGAGAACGGCGATGTTGTCGCGCGCCTCCGTGAACTCGCCCTCCTCCATGCCCTCGCCGACATACCAGTGAACAAAGGCGCGCTTGCGGAACATCAGATCGAATTTGTACGAGAGATTTGTGAAGGCCACCGAGATGGCGGTGGTGTTGGAGAGCATGCAGCAGGCACGCGACGTGGGACCCAAATCGCCGTCGGGCACGAAGGCGGGACGCTCGTAGTTGATGCCGATTTTGAAGCCCGTGGGACACCAGTCAACGAATTGTATGTGTCGCTTGGACTTGATGGCCGAGACGGCGGCATTGACATCCTTGGGCACCACATCGCCGCGATAGAGCATGCAGCAGGCCATATACTTGCCAGCACGTGGATCACACTTCACCATCATGTTGGAGGACTCGAAGCAGGCGTTCGTCAGCGCTGTGATCGCGTGCTGTTCGTGGGCGGCGCGTTCCGCGCACATCAGTGGCGCGTAGGCAACGAGTGGGAAGTGGATGCGTGGAAAGGGCACCAGATTCGTTTGGAACTCATTGAGATCAACGTTCATGGAGCCGCTGAAGCGCAGCGAGGCCGTCGTTGAGCTGACAATCTGGGCAATCAGACGATTCAGATTGCGATAGGCAGGTCGATCGACGCCCAGTTTGTTATTGCAGATGTCGTAGATGGCCTCGTTGTCCACCATGAAGACGCAGTCCGCATGCTCAATGGTCGAGTGTGTGGTCAACAGCGCATTGTACGGCTCCACGACGGCCGTGGAGACCTTGGGCGACGGATAGACGGCGAAGTCCAGACGACACTTCTTGCTGAAATCATTTGACAGTCGCTCCATCAGCAGCGAGGTGAAACCGGAGCCAGTGCCGCCGCCCATCGAGTGGAAGATGAGGAAACCCTGCAGACCGTCGCATTGCTCAGCAATCTTCTGCAGTCGTGTGGTCACCTTGTCGATCACCTCCTTGCCAATGGAATAGCGACCGCGTGCGAAGTTATTAGCAGCGTCCTCCTTGCCGGAGATCAGCTGCTCCGGATGGTACAGATCCTTGGTGGCGCCGGTGCGCACACTGTCGATCACGGTGGGCTCCAGGTCCACGAAGATCGAGCGCGGCACCTGCTTCCCGTTGCCGGTCTCTGTGAAAAATGTGTGGGCATCGTTGGCATTGGAGTTTTGGCCGACGGTGGCACTGCTGCTGCCGCTCTGCGTCAGCTGCTCCTGCGTCTTGCGACTACCGTCGAGATTGATGCCGTGCTCCAGCAGATACAGCTCCCAGCAGGCGTTGCCAATCTGAATGCCGCACTGACCGATTTGTATCGAGATGACTTCGCGCTACAAAACGAAAATCGAGTCGAAAACGATCGACAAACTCTGTTAAGATTTGGCTATCAAAAACTGTAGTTTCAGCTGCGCTCACCATGTTGTGTGGGACGAAAAAAAAGAAAAAAGGAAACTGGTTGAATGCAAAACACTTTAAAAAGAAATTAAATCTGCCTTCAACTCTTGCTTCGCCCAGTCACGATGCTGCACAAAATGGCAGAACCAGAGTGCCGTTACATGGCAGCAGAGTGCCAATGCAGAATGTCAAAAAGGGCAGCGTTGCATTCGTCGATCGACAGCTTAAGAGCAGGGTGCAAAACTCGGCTAAGTCGAAAATCTCGGTTGAGGCAAAGCTCGGTTAAATGGAAACTGAAAAGGGTATGTATAATACTTTTTAAATTGGTCGACTCTGCGAAAAGTAATCCAGCATATATTCCAACAAAAAACATTTTTTTTGTAATGATCACTTTAAATAGAGTACAGACTTAATGCATGAAGGCAGTAAATGTAATGTCAAAACGATGCCTGTGTACATTCGACGATCGGCAGCTTAAAAGCTAAGTGGGAAACTCGACCTAGGTCTAAAATCTTGGCTGAGTCAAAACGCGGAATTTTCAAAAAGGATATTTTTTTAATGAGCATTTTGTGGACACATGAAATGATTTATAAATTCCTATAGTTGTAAATAGTTGTAGTAGACATTTAGGTGTATAATAGAGACAGTATTCAGACTGTAAAAAGACGATTATTTTGCAACTTAAACAGGGGACATTTTTTAATGAGCATTTTATGGGTACATCGAAAGAGGGCATAATAAATTAATATAATTTAAGTGAAGTACACAGTTGGGTGCATATATAGAGTTGTAAAGTAAATTCCTGATTTTCACGTAATGGCAACTTAAGTATTTAATGCTGTAGTTAAATTAATCCTTGCTGACACCCGGCGGCAACGTGACATCGAATACAATCGGCGCATTGTTGGGCAAATAGTTGATGTCGCATGTGGAGGCATTCACATAGATGATCCGGCCATCGCTAGTGATGCCATAGCCCTCGTGCACATGCCCAAACACATGGTACTTAGGACGCACCCGTTGCTGCACCGTGCTCAACAGTTCCACGCAACCCGCTCGCACTCCCGAGCAGCAGAGATCCCCGTGTCCCACAGGCGGCGTGTGTGTGACAAGTATATCGACGCCGGCGGGAATCTGATTCCACTTGTCCAGGCAGGCGGTGCCGCGAGGCACATTGAAGGCCCAGCGACAGAACTCCGGCTGCCAGGGTGAGCCGTAGATGCGCACGCCCCATAGTTCCAGCAGCTCGTCCTCCAGGTAAGTGCAGTTGGTTAAGGCCTCGCGTATGTTGGGCGTTTGCACGGCGCTCTCCATGCTCTGCTTGTCGTTGCCCAGCGTGGGCAAGTCATCCAGTATGGTCAGGCCCGTCGTCTTGGAGCTGTACAAAAAAGGGTTCAACATTAGGACATCATTATAAATACAGCAATTGGCATGCAATTAGAAAGAATTTTGATGCGTTCTTTGAAATTGTGGAATTTGAACTATTAAGGAAATATTCTAAGAAAGCAATTTTATTATAATTCGTTTTCCTAATAGTTTTCATAAAACATTTTTCCGACTTTAATTCTTCATGTGTTAAGTAAGCTTATTACCTTTTCTAATGTTAAACTTATTAACCAACAGTAAAAGCATTTTAAAGTCAACGGACAAACACATTTTGGCTAAAAAATAATTAAAATTTGATAAAAAATATAATTCATAAAAAATATGAATCACTTGAATAGTAATTTTAAGCGTCTTGAATATTAATTAAAATAGTTATAATACGATTTAATTCAAATTATTCTTCCTTTAAAAGTCAATGTAATGTGAAAATTATTGGTACAATTTAAAGCTAATTTAAAAAAATAAATACATAAATTGTATAAAATATACAAAAAACGTGGATCTAATTAGTTGTCAATAGCTGTAAATATTTATTTCAAACTCACCGTTCGCCATGCGATTGCTTGCCCTTGTTCTGAAAGGGATGCGTGAAGGTGCGATCGAAGCTGAGCTCATGATTGCCCGCAATGACAATCTTGTGCTTGTGCGGCAGAGCACCTATCCAGTTATTGAATTCCACCACCTCCTGCAGTTGGCCGCACTTGGTGAAGTCGCCGGCGTGTATGAAAATGTCGCCGTCGGGTATGTCGAACTTGATGTACGGTGTCAGCGAATGTGTGTCGGACATGCAGACGACACGGGCTTTGTTGGGTGCCACTGTTGTGGTAGGTGGCTTCATCACCACCTTGATGACTCGCTGCGATTTGCTGATCTCATTCCAGGCGGCGGTTGGATCGCTAGTCAGCGGATGTACGGCTACGTCGGACACGGCATCCATTGTTAGTCTAACGCTAGTTAATCACAACATGATAGTCGCTATCGCGCCGTCAATAAGTGCAAGGTATTTGTTTTAAACAATAAGCACGCCGATTTGCCGATAAATGATAAGAATACGCAAAGCGTACATAATAAATATTTCTGCTTCTATCTCAGCTGTTTGCCCAGAGTTGCCGAGCTGCCTCGAATTCGATGCGTGCATGTTTACTTTGTTCAATAAAAACAGAAACTACCTTTTTAAATATTTATTTATTTGTTTTTATTACAAGTTACTTTACCAAATAGTTTAATATCATTCAAAATAAATACCGCTTTGTAACTGTCAATGACGTCATCGCTTATTGGCGACTGGCAAGGCTAATTTGTGCTAGGTGGCAACGCCGCATGCTAAACAAAAAACAGCTGACTGCCTGACTGCTGTTCATCTGTCTCTGCTTCTTATACCACTCACACACTTATTCACGTCTTGTACAATTTTCGTTGAAACCATTTTTTCTGCAATTTATTTACCAATTTGCCGAACAATTTGTCTTAAATTCTCTACATTCGACACAACAAGTTACTGTGCGACCGTCGCAGGACGCAGTGGGCGGCGAAAGCACAGCATTTAAGGTGAAAAGCAAATTTATAAAACAAGATGGCTGCAATGCGTCTGGGCAGCCACTTTGTGTAATTAGTGCATACGCAAGTGTTTTGACCACAAAAAGCCAACAAGAACAAAATACAAGCATGGAACAGCAAACACTGGAGCTGCAGCAGTCGCAGCTGGAGGCATTTCTGGATACAAGTAGCAGCAGCGGCAGCGGCAACAACACTGCAGTTGTCAACAATGCAGGTGAGTTCTATTTTAGGGCGACTTCAATTACCTCGGCCTGGGTGCAGCCCCCTTTTTATAGCTGCGCAGTCGGCGTCGCAGTCGACGCCGCTGCTAATTGTTTACGCCCACTGATCAAGTGTGTGTCTTATTTGCCCAACGTCACTGTGTGCGATTGCCTGTTTGTGTGTGTGTTTCGATTGCCAGTTTGTGTGTGTGTGTGTTTGTGTTAGTGCTTGTGTACTTAGCACCTGGCCACCGTCTTCAAACTCCTTCAGCTTGTTGCGTCGGTTTTGTTTCCTCATTTCTTAAGTGATGATTCACTTTGATTGTGTCTTCTCTTTTCGTACAGGCAATCAACGTTTTATGGCAGGTATACATATGTACATACATATGTATGGATATGTATATATGTATGTGCTTGTGTCTGCTTTGTGGCCATTGTTCTTTGACTCCGCCATAATTTAGAGCCCCACTCAAGTTTACGCGACGCAATTTTAAATTGCGCTTTGACATCCAGCGTCGACTATTTACCGTTGCAATTGAAGCTTTCGCAGCATCACGCGCACTTGGTCTCTCGTTGCTGCTGATCAGCGTTGCACTCAGTTGTGACCTAGACCTAGTCATGAGTGCTTAGCTTTGCACTCTCGCTCTCGCACTATTTGTTTTAGCTGTGTCCCTGTCGCACATTCATTCACAAAAAAATATATAAATGACAGACAAGGCGCGAGCAAAACATAAAACCTTGATAATGACATTCAGGCGAAAAGCAAATAAAAAAAAAAGTGTCAGTCAGTTTGGTCACAACCTCTGGCAGTTATCCAACGGATTTTTCCGAGTAGCTGCCGCCGACAACGCTGCAAAAATTAGAAAAATCATTTTGTTGTAGCGCTCGCCAAAAAGTCAAATGTCGAGTGAGCGAGCGAGCGAGTGAGCAACACAAAGCACCTGAACCTGAGCGAATTGCATAAGTTGATTGTGTGAGAGAGTCTTCGTTTTAGTCTCGGTCCTGAAGCTCCAAAGCTCATTTGTTTGCCAGCGCGCCAAGTGTCAAGTTGCAGTGCGTTTTCTATACGAATCCCCGGTTTCCCTCGCACACCCACTCGCACGGACACTCACAACTGTGTTGTGGTTGTAACGGCGCGTTCCGGTCGCGTGTTCGTCATCGCGTGCTTTTTTATATTTGAGGGTTTTTGTTTGCGTTTTATTTTTTTGTTGCCAATTTTTGGCGTGGGCGTGATGTAATTTGCCATAAAAGCAGTTAACTAACACTTGGACAAAGCGAGAGAGAGGAAAATAAGCAATGTGCTAATTCGCGCCCCTTTTTGTTCAAATATTTGTACCCAGTTTTTGCTCTTTTGCAGTTTTGTTAGGTTTTATTTTAGTTTTCTATGGCTTCCACAGTTAATAATCAATTTAGTTGTTTATTGTTAAAAAAAAGTGTATTCATTGTTTGCCTTATTTGCAAAGCATTGCGAACAAAATTTTTGTTGACAAGTTTGTAGGTTTAATGTTGATATTTATGTAATATCGAGAAATGCATAAACAAAGGGCATGGCATATGCGGCAATGTCGAGAACGGGTTATACAATTTAAGCCGCAAGGCTGCGTGTTTGCATACATATGTGAGTCTGTGTGTTTGTGTGTGGCGCGGAAATGGGAAAAGTTTAGTAGACCACAAAAGTTCTTTTAGCTAATTGCAATAATAACGGGGCCCGTCACATGCTGTGCTAAGTTTTATTTAATTTATGCTAATGTCTGGCATATTAGTGACACTGTGCGACAACAACAGGAACTCACGCTGCGTTTACATATACGTACAGCACATATAAGCAACCATACGTCACTTGGTCAGCTGTTGGCAGTTGTTGTTGCTGAGCGGCTTTTGCCAATTCGCCGCCGACAACAGCTGTTTGACTCACATCACACTCACACTCACTCGCTCTCTCCAAATTGTGTGCGCTCAACTCTCTGTCTCTCTCTCGGTGTCTGTCTCGCTCTCAGTTGCTGTTAATCATAATTTTAAATAGACAATTATTGTTTGTTTTGATTTTGTACTTTCAATTTGCGAGCGCGCGCGCGATTTACGCTCATGACTTTTGTCTTTTGCTTTGCGTTTGCTATTTATTATTGCTTTTTTGTTGTTGCCGTTGCTGCGGCTGCCGCCGTCGTCGCTTGGAACTTTTTGGGCAGCGAGTCGTCGCGCGCGTTTTCGCCGCAGTCGAAATTCGTCGTCGCCAGAGTTCGCCTCGCATTTAGCATTCGCGTATATATGTATTTTTGTTGTATTTGAACGAAATTGTCTTTCGTGCGCGATCTGAACGTGAAGATATATATATATATACTGTTCATATATACGTTGTGTATATGTATGCGCACATATGTGTATAAATAAATACATTTAAATTGTAATTTGACAACAGTATTTCGGTGTTTGTTTTTCGGTTTTCGGTTTTTATGTGAGCGACGTCTGTCGATTTGGAATTGAAAACGCTGAGCTCATTTTTTGAGACGCCTTTAAACTGGCTAATTAGCATAAAAAAGCATTATAAATACATAAATCAAACGATACTATATGTACGCCATATAAACTCTCGTACAAAAAGCTGTGAAAATTACAAATAATCATCGTTTGCGTGATTCCCATATAGTATATTTATTTTTTTGGCATTTCGAGTACTATAAACAACTTGTTATACGCTTGCCGAGGGTATATTAGCATTATGTCAAACAAAATGATTTGTTTTTTGCTTCGTCAGTTGAATTGTTACAAAGTTGTTATCACTTTTATCTTACTGATCTAATCCAACGGCAAGGGTATGAAATCTTCGGCATCTCATAGTGAGGTGTTGGTTTTTTAGTGCGTTGATTGTTTTATTTGTTTTACGCTAATCAAAGTCTTTAAAGTGCCTTCCATAAGAAAGTTCCCTGGTTTCATTTTCGACTTTTCGATTAACGTCACTGGTGTTTCGGTGACACATTTATGAGCTGTGCTGTGTGACTGAGTGTATAGCCCGTTCTTATCAGCGATTACTTATTTTTTTGTTATACGAAATACGAAAAAAATAAACCAAACAACAAATAATAATCCCAACTAAACGACGCACAAATGCTGCTAAATTAATTACAACTCATAAATATAATTTGTGTTTAGATAGTGGTGCACAATATCAGAAAAGGCTCACGTGCCTTTAATTACGGCAACTTACGATTATTTAATCGACGCCCCAGCCCCACAATCTCTCCCTATCCATCACTCCACATCCCCCCTGCTCTTTGTGCAATACGAGAACTAATCAAAGCCCAAGTTCAGATATACACTGAGATTAACGAGTGTGAAAGAGAAGGAGACAGCGAGAGAATAGCTCTCGCAATTTGTGAATCTGCCTTGGCATTATTTTCCTAGCTGTGATTATTTTACAAATTTATGCGCCAGTTTCATGTTATGGAATTTCCAATGGACACCAAAAAAACTAAAAGGTAAATTATAGTATTCACATTGCCGTTAAAATGTCGGCATTTACAACTCCAAATTGTCAACTTATTGTCTATTAAGTATTATTATCTATACTCTGTGTGCTTGTGATCTGAAGAAGAGCATTCCAAAGTGAAGGGCAAATAAAGCAAGATTTTTAATTAAACTATCGAAAAGGCTTAGCTGACTGCAGCGTTTATCGCGGTCGAGGCAACCTAACATATCACTTGTTTTTTTTCCAGCTTTTATGGGTTCGTTAAGGGTTTCGTTAAGTTTTCGATCATTATATTTCGTAAATGCTTCATAATTCTTAATAAAATTTAATAAGAATTCTGAGAATTTATTTGAAAGATTCCTTTTCGAATTCCCTGAGAGTTCTATTATTGATCGCCATCTCAGAATTATTTATTGTTTTAATGGGCTGTTTTCAGAATATTATCTTGTTAATGCTCCCAATTCCCAGTAGAATATCTATTCAATAATAGAGTCTTTTCTGATAGAATCCTTTTGGCATCTCGATTCCATCTGTCTAAAGTTTGTACTCGGTTTTTATAGGTTTTTAAAGAGCCATTTTCAATCATACTATTGTATTCATACTTCATAATTCTCAATTCGATTAGATTTCTTGATAACAAATTTGGAAATATTTCGTTGCCATTGTCTGAGTAAATATTTGTATTGATTGTATGCGAAATTTTAAATCCCTGATAATCGAACAAAAGCTCGGCAAACAAATCGTAAATTCAAAGCAAAATGTTATACAAATATTTTCCACAACATTTTCGGGAACATTTGCCGTTTCGTCGGGCCTCTACACGTTTTGAAAATTGCGCATTGAAAGAAAAGCAAGAAAAAAAACCGATTTTTTTTTGCTGTTGCTGCAGTTTTTCAACTTTTGGCCCACAGAAAACTACATGCGAAAGAGACGAGGGAATGAGAGTAGCCAAAGTGGCGAGGGGACAGAGATCAAGAGGAGAGATACGTGTTGGTCGCACGTCTTTGCCAAGTTGTTGTGTTGTTTGTTAAATGACACATCCATAGCGCATTTATAACAAGAATTTCAGACGTTTTCCGTTCGTTTTGGAGGCGGCATTTTGAGGCAACTGAACTGAACAGAACTGAACAGAGAGCGTGTTAATACATTATTAATAATATACACAAACAAATGGAGGAATATGTCTTTTGGATTTTTGTTGTATATTTTCAGCGCCATTTTTAATATTTAGTTGCGCATTTGCATACCCTGTAATTTCGACAATTGCCTGCATATGGCATATTAGATACAAACGAGGCATTTATTGCAATATGTAATTACCAGATTCGGAATAGGTGTGTTTGAAGTGCAGAATATGTGCTGAATCATAAATCTCTTATTCCCAAAATTGTCAACACAATTATTGTTTCGAGTCGCTTAAAGTTGGAACTGTCAAATGTTAAAAAAATGATTCTAATTTATTTTTATCCATTGAAAGAGTAGTAATACAATCCATTCTATTTCCCAAGACCTTCAATTGATCAAAATTTAATATTATAATATAATTAAAATGTTGTAGACGATGTGTTAATTTTTTAGATGGGTTCTTTGACAATATTGATTTAGAAGTGCACAGAATTTAAATTTATGATGACAGGGTATCTCTTAGTCATGCTTTGCCTGCTGTTTTTCACACTCTTTTTTGCCACATGTTTAGATGAATGATGAACAAATATAGAGGCTACCTTTTATTATTGCATTGGAAAATGGAATTTTCTCAGCTATTTTCAAAGCAGCCAGCGAGCGTTTTGCGCAACTCTCATGACAGCTTGGACAACCTTAAATGCTGCTCACGGCAAAACGAATGCGATGTGAATTGCTTTTATGGAGCTGTCTCTTTTAAACCTTATCAATTATTCAGTGACAGTGAAAACTTTTGCCCTGAACTTCGACTGTGACCTTTAAGTCGTCACCACCGCATACGCTGTCCCTGCCACCGGTCCTTGATGTCCAGCGGAACAGCTGACGGCGCGGCATTGAAAATGGAAGGTCTAACCTTGCCCTTCCTTGTCTCCTGCTGGGCTGGCGTGGCATATCCGTTTACCATTTTACCATTTTGCCAGTTTACTATGTATTACTTATAATAAGTTTTACCGTACCTCCTTTACTGTAATCTAATGTTTTGTTGCCCCTCTAATGACAGCCAGAGGACAACACGATTTGAGGATTGCACTTGAACAATCAATTTGGATGTGCTCTAGTATTTGTTACCCGCGGTCAGAGCTATTGATTGATTCCGTATTTTCCAAGAGAGAGGTCACGGATACCTTGCCCAAAATAGTTTCATTCTGGTTGGGGTGGGCAATCTTTGCTCAGTTTACTATACTATAATGTGGATTGGATAATTACAGTAAATTATAGATTACCAGTTCACCACCAATATGTAGTGAAGTATTTGAATGTTAAATGCTGGGAGAACGCACGGTACTAGTTATTTTTTATGAACTCCCTTAGTATTTTTTGAGTACATTGTATGAGGGAAGTGCTGGTTATGTGCCTAGAAAGTTTAATAATGTTTGACTACTGATTTGGAAATAATAAACTAGGACTAGACTAGACTTGAATGTAACTTTGATAGCTAGCTCTTGTTTACCAAATTCGATTAGAACTAGACTATGAGGAAGAGTATATCAAAGTTTATTGTTAAATAATCGAGTTGTCTAATAAAGGCCAACTCAATACATCAATAACCAACATTGAAATAGATCGAATTCCATCAAAATTTAAAAACGTATTAAGAAGAGACATTCAAATATTTGTTCTCCAAAAATGCATGACAATTTTTTCCCATATTGCAATGCTCGATTTATGGTCAAAAATTTCAATTTGAATTGACCTAAAAGTATTCTTTACTCAACGAGGGTGTACAAGTACATTTATCTTTATTTGTGTATGATAAGATGTTGTTCTTATTTGAAGTATTGTATAAGTCGAGTTCTTTGGAAAGAATTTGTTCCATTAAGTTTGGATAAAAAAAAATAAATTGATCTACAATTATTTACATGCTGATTCCATGTTGCCTCGACAGATTTCCGCATAAATAAGTTAATTCTGCGAACCACTTTAACGAAGTTGATATCCAAACACAAACTTTTGTCGAATTTGCAGTGCCCGACCTCTAAACCACATATGGACAGCGTCTGATGCATGTGTCTATATCAGAGTGTCTGCTTTTAATACTCATGATAGACCGTTGTAATGTCAAAGTCAATTGGAATCGATGGTGAAATCAGCTTTTCACTGGAAAACGTTATCATAAAATTCTATAGGCTGATAAATGGATACAGACACCACTAAACACATACACACACACATATAACAAACTTGTATATATATATTTAAACTATATGTCTTTGGGGAAGCGCAGCCTTGAGAGTTGCTTGTCATTTGTGTGTTTTGCATAGGGAGATTGACAGATTGATTGCGGATGGCGTCATCAATCTGTGTGATGATATTTTTGCAAGACATGCGATGCCTTGGCAATGATAATGACACTGATAATCATAATGGAAATGATAATGATAATGGTAATGATAATGAATGGTATGTTCGATTCGATGTTTACGGTCTGCTTAATTAAGATACAAAGTTAACAAATGTACAAAATGGGAAATGAACTTTTAACGATAACAAACAGCAGAGAAGCGAACAAAGTCTTCGCTTTATGGTCGTGTGAGGTGTGTGAATGTTTGAGTGTGTCTGTGTGTGTGTGTGTGAGTGTGAGTGACACACCCACAAAATAAACGTTGTTCATGATGAGATAATAATATTTTCTATTTGCAGATTTGATTTGTTAGGCGCGTGCTATCTGAAGATTTGGGTAAAACATTATAAACAAAAGAGTTAACAGATTGTAGATATACATAAAACACACATACACATACATGAGCTTCATTGTTGTTGCTATTCGCAATGCGCCAACAACAAATCTGAATCATAGTGGTAAGTTACAAAAGTGGTATATTAACTTGTACAGCTTGTGAGTCACTGTCACTGGCTGATATTTACCATAAGGTCTGCTAGCATAGTTTTAATCAGCACACAAAGTTAAAATAATATTGAAGGAGTTATGCTCTTGTCTTGACGTCTGTCCGTGCGTTTGAATAGCTATATCTTCGTGATTTGATTAACTTGGGAGATAAAAGTTCTAGGAATAATTTCTAGGGATAGCTTGTACTGGAATCATTTTTGGAAATTTTATAGGTATAGCCTGAATTTAGGTATGAATTCTAAAATTATGGAGTGCGGATTTTTTTTATGATCAGCCAATAGTCTTAAATTTATTATATCCTATAGGCTTAACTGGTATTTCACAGTCGAGTAGACTCGTGCTTAGCTCGTTTATTTGTTAGCGCTTGTAAATACATTATCGACCACACGCATTCTCACACATTGAGCCATCTGTAGTGTGTGCTTGCCGATAAGAGCTAAAAGCCATTTGCGAGTCATGTTTTGATCTCAATTTTTGTTTTTCAGGCACAAATCAAAACGCAAATGAGCAGCACGTGAGCGAACCAGCCACAGTGGTTGCTGCTACGGCTGTCGGCTCACCCGTCTCGAATCTAAACCAAACAGCAGCAACAACAATATCAACAGCAACATCATCCTCAGCAGCAGCAGCAGCAGGAACAACAACAACAACAACAACAACAGGCGAATCTACAGCGGCGACAGCTGCAAATACAACGACGCCCACGCGGAGTCCACAGCGCAGCGTTGCTTATCATGAAGATGCGTATCAGGCGACGGGCATTGACAGCGTTGATAACGAGTCGCCGCTGGACGCGAATGGTTCACCCTGCCAGCGTCATTCGATCAACTCCAGTGAATACACCTCAACACCAAAGTCGGCCAGGAATGGAGCAGCAGCTGGCGGTATATCGGCTAACGGCAGTGGCACCACCTCTCCCATAAATTATCAAATCCTCGCTGACGAATATCCCAACAGCATTGAGTATGAGTCACAGCAACCGCAACAGCAGCAGCAGCAGCAGCCACAATCACAGCCAGCAACTGTAGGCGTGAGTCAGCTGCAGGAACCGTTGGCGTTGAGCGCTTCAGGCACATCATTGCAGGCGACATCGGCCACCATCAGCTACAGTGCGAATCGTCAGAGTTACGCCTCACCGCCGGCTGCTTTGCCACCGCTCATCATACCGCAGCGTCAATCTCTGCTGCCGTGGGGCGCGCACTCGCGCAGCTCCATCATTAACGTGTTGCCCAGTTACACGCAGGCCGAGATGCATGCGCTGGCGGCGAGTGTGGCCAGCGTGGAGCTAACAGCTCCGCGTCCCGGCGAGATTGTGATGCGTAATTTGTTCAGCGATTTCACGGCACAGGCGGAGAAGAAGATTGAGCTGGTGATGCTCGAGAGTGCGGACAAGAATCTCTCAAAGCTGCTGCAACGTGGCGAGGATCAACAATTTGATCAGCTGCTGTCCGCCTTGGGTTCGGTGGCGGAGCATTGTCTGCCCTCGCTGTTGCACACACTGCTCGCTTGGCATCGTCGTCAGCTGTCGGACATGGAGATCAAGAATGATCTGAAGAAACCCACGACTGGCAGCAGTGTGCAGAGTGTGAACAAATCGACGGTGGATTTGGACTTTCAGTTGCAGCGTCGCGAGGTAGCTGTGGAGTTTATCTTTTGTCTGGCACTGATTGAGATACTCAAACAGTTGCCTTTTCATCCGGGTCACGAGGACCTCGTGCGCAGCATCGAGAATCTGGCCTTTAAGCACTTCAAGTATCGCGATGGCCTGCAGAATAATCCCAATGCACATAACATACACATGATCGCCGACTTGTATGCCGAGGTCATTGGTGTGCTGGCCCAGAGTCGCTTTGGCTCGGTGCGCAAGCGTTTCATGAGCGAGCTGAAGGAGCTGCGCGGTAAAGAGGCATCGACCAACACGACACAGAGCATCATCAGTCTGCTGATGGGCATGAAGTTCTTTCGCGTTAAAATGGTGCCTATCGAGGAGTTTGAGGCATCGTTTCAGTTTATGCACGAGTGTGGTCAGTACTTCCTTGAGGTGAAGGACAAGGATATCAAGCATGCGCTCGCTGGTCTCTTCGTGGAGATACTTGTGCCCGTGGCAGCTGTGAGTAGAACTTGAAGTTACCAACAATTGTGAGCGTTTCACGAATTAATTTACTTTACAGGCCGTTAAGAACGAGGTGAATGTGCCGTGCGTCAAGAACTTTGTGGAGCTGCTGTATGTGCAGACACTGGACGCCTCTACGAAGTCTAAGCATCGTCTGGCACTCTTTCCGCTCGTCACCTGTCTGCTCTGCGTCTCGCAGAAGACCTTCTTTCTGACCAACTGGCATTACTTCCTCGCCATGTGCCTGAGTAATCTGAAGAATCGCGATGCCAAGATGAGTCGCGTCGCGTTGGAGTCGCTCTACCGTCTGCTCTGGGTCTACATGATTCGCATCAAATGTGAATCTAACTCAGCTACGCATTCGCGTCTCCAGAGCATTGTCAACTCGCTGTTTCCCAAGTGAGTAATTGTCATTAGAATTGTGTTGTCTTATATTCATTTCACTGCCCATCTTTTAGGGGCTCCAAGGGCGTTGTGCCGCGCGACACGCCGCTCAACATTTTCGTCAAAATTATACAGTTTATAGCGCAGGAGCGTCTGGACTTTGCCATGCGTGAGATTGTCTACGATTTGCTGTGCGTGGGTCGATCCATCAAAGTGATACTCAACCCAGAACGCATGAGCATTGGCCTGCGTGCCTTCATGGTCGTTGCCGACTCACTGCAGCAGAAGGACGGTGAACCGCCAATGCCGCGCACGGTGCCCGTGCTGCCGTCGGGCAATACGCTGCGCGTGAAGAAGACCTACATCAATAAAATGATCACCGACGACACGGCGCGCAGCATCGGCATGTCAGCGTATTTTCCCCATGTGCGTCGCGTTTTTGTGGACATTTTGCGTGCCCTGGACGTGCACTGCGGTCGCCCGTTGATGATGACAAACACACAGAATCAGAACAAGGAGCCGGATGAGATGCTGTCGGGTGAACGCAAACCGCGCATCGATTTGTTTCGAACTTGTGTGGCGTCTGTGCCCCGTTTGATACCAGATACGATGACAACCCAGGAGTTGGTCGATTTGCTGTCGCGGCTGACGGTGCACATGGACGAGGAGTTGCGCATTTTGACACATCAGTCGCTGCAGACGCTGATGATTGATTTTCCGGATTGGCGTCAGGATGTCGTGCACGGTTACACACAGTTTCTGGTGCGCGATGTCACCGACACCTATCCGCAATTGTTGGAGAACTGCACACGCATCCTCTTTGTCTTCCTCAACATCTGGCGCTGCGCCATCATCGTGAATGGCACCACAGCCGCCGGTGGCAACAATAGCAATAATATTGCCAGCGGCACTGGCAACACAGCGCCCAATGCTGCGGGCGTTGCTGGCGCTGCCGGCCTAAATACCGTGCAACAAAAACTTGGCGGTGCAGCGCCCACAATCAGCACAGCCGCCGGACCAAGCGCAGCTGTGACAGCAATTGGCACACCGCCCGTGGCGGGCAAGGAGACAACTAGCAGCCAGCTGTCGAAGCAACAACATCTGAACACCGCCAGCAGCGCCACATCCAGCATAACGACGTCGAGCGGCATGTCGAGCATTACACAGCACACGGTGCTCAATATGGTGGCCAATGATGTGGGCAAAAAGAACGAGATACCCTTGGTTACAACGCTGCACTTTGTCGAGGGCTTTGCGTTGGTTTTGCTCTGCAATTATCGTCCGTATTTGCGCAAGCTGGCGGCCATGATACTCAAGGAGGTGAAGAATCTGATGCGTGTCCTGGGCATACCGGAAACGGAGCCGCCGCTCATCGATGTCATGGATCGTTGCTGTCCGCAGATTGTGGAGAAGTGTCTGCCACAGTTGCCGCAGGCCGAGAAGACGGCCATACTCAATGCCAACTGCATCGATTTGCAGTGGATTGCGGAGCGTTCAAGCGGCGTCTGGTTGGCCGGCCTTTCAGAAGGTAAGTTGCCACGTAAACTGTGATTTCATAGATTCTTAAATCGTTTTGCTTTGCAGACAACTCGAAGTCGTCGACATCCACGCTGAATCTATCGCAGACCAGTTCAACGGCTGCGGCCGCCACGGCCGCAGCTGCGAGCTCTGCACAGCCACAGTTTGATCCGTGGGCCACTTGTTTGTTTGGGCTGTTGGAACGCCAGCGTGTGCTGCAGCAGTGTCCCTCGGCTGTGGCACAAGCCTGGCCCATTTGCTATGCACGTCTCAATGCACTCTACAGCGTCATTGATCCCACGTGAGTGGCCTCAATTATATTCATTCAGGTTTACGCGATTATTGTGACTTTAATTTTTACTCGATTGCTTGCAGACCTGTGAGTGACAATCGCGCGTCGTTGCTGCGTGGCTCGGCGCCGACCAAGAAAATGCCCACCGAAAGCCAGAAGGACTCATATATGCGTCTGTGGCGCAATCAGGTGGCATGTGCCATGCGTCTGGTGCCACAAATACCCAGCGTTGCTGTGCGCTGCGCCTCGCCCGATCTGAGCTTGAGGTGAGTTCGCATTACAAATTGAACAACAACAACTAACAACATTTGAAGCAACAACACCATCGACATTTAAAAAAACAAAAAAAAAAAAAACGTGTTAAATTTCAGCTCAAAAGTGGCAATCAAATATCAATCATCAATTTTTGTTTGATTAACATTTTGCATTCGATTAGATGCCGTAGCACGTGTTATCCCCAATCCAACCCCAACCTCAAGCCCTAATCAAATATCGTGAAATCGCTCTTCGTTTGCAAATCCATTTGAATTTTATTGGTATTTAGTTTTGTGTCGTGTCGTGTTTATTTGAATTTCAACTAACTTCAACTCTACATACACTTGTCGATCTAACTGTTTGTCCTGCGTAATCACAGCACATTGCACATGCACACGTACAAACACACACACACACAAAATCAGTCACACATGAGTAAATACATTTTGAGTTTGTGAAATGGAATTGACTAAAAACTTGCATTAAATCAAATCAACGCACTGGCGACTTTATTTTTTTTTTTTAATAACTGCACTTGCAACATTGTCCTATGTACATTTACATAATTTCAATCAAAATTCATACGTCATGTTGGACAATTATTTTCGCTACTCTATCTTTGGTCATTCATCTGTGTTTCTGTGTGTTCGATGTGATTATGCAACTGATTAGACTTTTGGTAATTTCAATATATATTTATTTGTTGTTCTCTCTGTCTAAACATATCCTGGAACCCTACACCGAATGTACGTAATTTGCATTGTGATTGTAATTAAAGGAAAATCCAAAACAAACATCGCACAACAAACTCCAATTCGCACACGCACAAACAAGATAACATCAAACTCATACCTTTGTTTTGCTAACCGTGTGGCTACAAGATGTGGCACTTTATGTTTTCTTTCAAATGCAAATTGCAACATAAGGCAAGGCAGGCAATCAGGCAAGCAGCTTCAACAATTGCCTTTGGACATACATAAATATGCAAATTATGCAGAATCCTTGAGCAGCTCAGCAGCAAATCGATAACAAAAGGCTTTCAATTTTATTCGTAACAATATTGTTCTTCTGCTGCACGTAACTACACAATTTAATTGAAATCATTTTAATAATTTAAATCGTAAAGTTATTTACATATTTGTCGAGTTAATTACAAGTTTAAAGTCATAAAAAGAGCAAACAATGTAATCATGTTACATTTATAACATTCCACAGGGCAAACAAGTTTCTGAAGTGGCATTTAACTTATTTCGTAGATTCAATTATTACCTTTCATATATTTATGAATAGTTTTGAGTATTTCATTGAGTTGGTTGAATTAAATATGTTATTTAACGAAAAATTCGTTAGAAATATTCTTCTTCGGCCAGAGGATATGGCCAATTTAATTGGTTTAAAAAAATCTCTCATATAGTCCATCTATGACATTAATCAACATCAATATGTCAGATAATTTGTAATATCATTGCGTTCCATCTTGTTGTCGGTTACTGTTGCTATTTTCTTTTCTTTATTTGTGTATTTTGGTCATGGTTTGATGCATGCTGCAAATGTCGATGGTTAATAATCGGGACAAATGTCAACTGCAACCCATAAGCATTCCACCCACATTTCAACAAAATACACAGAGACATATTGTATGTGCATTCTCGTTTAAGCAGTGTGGGAACATGTCGAACCAAATTGAATCGAACTCATGAACTTCACTTTTATTTGGTTAACCAAATCATAATGTTTGTTATGCATATGCCATCAATATAAATAAAAATGTTTATATTTGCATATATGTATTACCTTTATATGGATTGTAATTTATAGTTTACAAGATCAATCGGATTCACGTTCGCTATCCGATTCCTTGGACAATATACCGTCAAATGTCTTTGGGCCCGAGGGAATCGTTACGCGTTTCACCCTGCCGCTCTCCTACGGACGCAAAGAGGCGCGCCAGAAACGACTTGGGTAAAGCAAACCAAACAAAACACAAAAAAAAACATAATAACAAAAAACCAAATCCTACAATTTATGAAGTACTATAAACAAAACTTAACTGCAGAATGAACCCAAACCTTGTAACCAAAAAAAAAAAAACCCCAGCCAAAGTAGAAACACACTCGACAAAGTCGTAATTAATAAGTAATAAGTCTACTCCGATTTCTTTTAATGTTTTTTTCATGCTTGTATTTGTGTGTGTGTATGTTAGCTTGTGTGTATTTGAGTATTTATTACACATTTATAGTTCAATTTAGTTGGCATGTAAGTCGACGTTGCTTGTAGATTGAACAACACATGCTTTTAATTAAACGCAAAGCTATAGAATCTTCTTCATGTCTGCTCAGGTTATGCCAAATTTTTCAGGGCAGACAATCGAGCTTGACAGCATTATTTTTGTTTTATTTAGAACATATTTTTCTTTTCTGTATTTTTGTGAAATTATTAGCACATGCATTTTGCCAATTTGTGCTCCTTTTATTGTGTCCATCGTAGAAAAGTTTTATTTGATGTTAGCTTTGATTTTGAGTAATCTAAAGTATTTTGTATAATTGTTGTGAATGCAAAATCGAAACACTGAGCAGAGCTGTCGAGAACTTGATGCAGCCTGTCTGTTACCATGGAAACTAATCCTTTATCTTGTTAAAATTTTGTATTACTTATAATAGTATTGCAATATCCTTGAGTTTAATATAAAGAAATGTAAATTTTATGGTTTGAGTATGATTTTATGATATTTTATACACAAGTTAAGCTATATTTGAGAGATATCTCTGCAAGTGTTTTTGATATTCATTCATACTGAGGATATATTTTATATATTGTTTATTGTGGAATTTCAGTTATTAGAATTTTTGTAAATTAATTGACCTCTTGGGTAATGTGTCCGTTTTGAATGTAGTAGTTTTAAATAGTGAGCTCAGGTTAGTTTTGGCCAACAATGGCTTTTGCTTGATATTTTGATTAATTTATGTTTTGTGCCGCATTCTGTTTAAAGTCGTCAATTTATGGGCTAAATCAATATCACATTTCTAGGCTTTTCTTTTGTCATTTTATTTGGCAAACAATTTTCTCTGTCTGTTTGTACTGTTTTGTCCGCCGTTTTATTGTCGTTTTCTTTTGCTTGCGCTTTTTCCTTCCTTTTTTTCGGGGGGAACGCTGGAAATGTTGTAAAATCATTATAGGACAAGTTTATTTATTTTTCCATACTACGCATTGATGTGTTGCCACCCAGTACGCCCACAGTACGTCTACCGATTCTCACGCCTGCCTGCCTAAAAAAAAAAAAAAAAAAAAAAAAAAACAGAAAAAAGCAAAAAAAAAAACTGCGAAATATATATAATAACAAATTTTGTTTGCTGAAATATTTTTTTGTGCAAATTGTGCAGGGGACCAAAGGCAAATGCTGAGCGAAAAAAAATTGAAGTGAATTGAAATGTCGCTTTTAATTGAAATGTGCGTGCGTTTTTTAATATTTATAATGTTATTTTTTAATGAAATTTGCCGGCATGCAGTGTGGTCAAAGTAGCCGAATGGAATCTCTTTGCTTATAAATAGAATATATAAGTTGACTTTGTCTGAGCAGTGAACCAGATGAAGTTTGTCAATTGATGGCGGCGGCGACAGTGGCGGGTTTTACTTGAATTTAACTTGCCAAATGAGTGTACCCGAAGGAGTCTTGCGTTTGCCTCTTGTGCACGGCATGATACTAAAATGTGCGACCGTAAATTTTATTTTATAGCTCATCGCCAGATTCCCTGAACGCGGATCGCAGCGACAAGTCGGCAATGGGCAGCGCATCGCCGCAAGCACTGTACAAACTGGTGGTGCCCCTGCTGCGCTGTGAGGCCATCGATGTGCGGGATGCGGCTGTCAATGCGTTGGGCATGATAAACCACGATGCGCTCAAGTAAGCAACCCACCGATTTAAGCCTTAACCTTGACTCAACCTTATGCCGTGTAATCCTTTCCTTCGTGCTCCATTTGTGCCAGGGATCTGATGGAGGAGCTGGTCGTCTACATACGCGAGGCAGTTGATCGCAAGCAGGAGAATATGCGACGACGTCGTCGACGCGATGCACTCCGTCTGCAGGTGGTGCGTGTGCTGGAGAAGATTGCCGAGAACGGCACGTTTGGCGTGAGGTACGTACGCTCGATTCATTTCCTTTTTGTTCGTTCGCAATGACAATCAAAACTATTGTGTGTGTGTGTGTGTGTGCAGCACGTGCGTTTTGGAGCGCGATACGATGTCGTTGCATCCCACGTTTGTGGAATATATCGAGGGGGCCATGGCATACCTTATGGCCGAAACGGATAAGGATAATCTCAGCATACGTGAGGTCAAGGCTCACTTCTGCAATTTCATACGCAAAATGATTAAGAACTTTTCACGTAAGCGATAAAATCAACAACTGATTTGATTTCCCTCCTCCGTCAATGTCTCTGTGTTTTTTGTTGTTGCAGTGGAATCGTGTGCCACGCTGTTGTCGCGCGACTTGAAGCGTAATCTATTCAATTTGTTTGCCACTTGGTGCGGCAACTTTTCGAAGCCGCTTAGCATTAGCTCGCAGATTGGCCAAACACTCGAGGAGGAGAAGCTGCAATTTAGCGCCTTACAGGTGAGTCCATTCACGCTCCTTTGCATATCAATGGGCTCAGCTTGCGCTCACTTCCTCCTCCCCTTGCCCAGGCCATGTCCGCTTTGCTGTGCTGCGGACACATTTTCTACACGCCGCATCTGCAAGACGATGGCATCATCTACAAATGGCTCGATTTGCTTTTAACTTCCAAGGATGAGAAGGTAAATTCTTAGTATTTTTCAAATATTATCCATTAAATGTTCAATGTTTGAAGCATATATTTAGTTATCATTTATTTTTAATCAATTGAGATGTGAAGTAATTTCAATTTCATTTTGATTTTGTTGCGAAATAACCTCTTGGCATTTCACAAATATTTTATTTTTCCTTGCAATTCATAGCATTGCAACAAATAAAATATTTGTTCATTTCAAGCATTTGTTTAATAATTTAAAATTAGCTTGCATGTTTTCCTGGTAATTTATTTGGCGTCAATTTCTCTTGCTTTGTTTAGATTTATCAACTGGCGCGTGATACAGTTGTTTTGCTGCTGGAATCGAATCCGGATATGGGACAACTGCTTGAATGGGTAATCGATCGATGTTATACCTCAACGCCACGGGAAGCAGACGCTTGCTTTCTGGCCCTCGCCTCGATCTTCAGTGCCAAGTAAGTGAATCAATTGCCGGCAGTCATATACTAATGCCTTAACGCATTAAAATCTGCCCCGTTTCCATGAGCCTACTCTTCAAGTCACCTTCATTTTTTTTTCCCGAGAACGTGCACCATTTACAAATAAGCTCATTTACCGCACATCCTGTGGCAGAGTTTGTGTCTGTGTCCTGTGTGTGTGTGTGTGTGCGTATGTGTATGTGTGCGTGAGGGCTTAAGTACTGCTTCACGTGTCTCGCCAGCCGTGTATTGGGACGCCGCTTTAAATTTCCAGGCTCAAAGGTGCAGGCGCTCAAGATGCTCAGACAATATGTGTAACGTGCTTTCTCTTACATTTATATATCGTATTCCAATTGTGTTCATTGGAGTGAAGCCCTCAGTGCGTGTCTGTGTGATTGCCATTTGCATTATTGCATATATTGTTGAATTTACCAGATTTATTCCCTTGCTACTCACAGTCTGACCTTATAAAAGTAATTTGTGTTCAGGTATTTACACTTTGGTCGTCAGTTAACTATCGTTTAAATCGAATATCCCAAGTGCAACGTATTGCAATTATTTGTTGTTGCGTCGTTGTTTCGTTAGCCTTTACCATTTTGCATTTAAACGCTTTTTGAATAAATAGTCGGAGAAAAATTTCTCTTTGAGATATCGCAAAATAAATCAAAATGAGTCGTAACGAGTTTTTCATGCACTCAAGGTTTACTTTTCATGCAACTAAACTAACCGGGCTTATGGTACCCCTGCTGCGTAATTTAAACATGTATGTGTGTGTGTTACAGATGCAACATGCATGTTGCATCCTACATCCTGCGTGCCGCAAACTGTTTACACTTTTTATGACCTACATATGATTTAGCAGCTTACTTTGTGTTGTGTACAGCATCTGTTACACAGAACATAAATTTGTTCCTCATACCTTTGTGCAATTTACTGAGTACTTAATTTTGAAATACAGCAGAGCAATGTGTACAATAAATGTAAAAATAACAACGGCAAAATACACGCTGAAATAGCTACAGTGCTCACATTTTGATTGATTATTTAATTGGCTAATACTCCCACTTGGGCTGTCTTGCGCTTTTATCTTTGCTTTGAACTTTCGTATAAGCTGCTAAGCCATGCAAAATCAGTTTCAATTAGCAACAAAATGTCGCACGTGCCACAGCAAATTAGCAGAAACCACACGCCCACAAACTCTTCTACACACAACACACATACAAAATGTGTCAATCAGCTGGCAATTATTGTAATTTGGCTACAAAATAAGTCATGGAACGCAGAGACTTTAGTCTAAAATGTTAACTTGCATCCACTGTTGGTGGGAAAATGTTGCCGTGATTGAATACCCTTTGACAGGCTTCGCAGTATCGCCAACATTGTTTTGCATAAAATGTTGCATACTTTGCAACGGTTTGCATTTTGTATGCAAACTGAAAATCGATTGGCGTGAAATACACGAAATACACTTGTACACACACCATTAGTTGCGAACAATTGGTCTCAATTTGTTGATGTTAACGGCAGCTCGCAACTTGTTTGACAGCTGCCTGCCACCTGTCATTTGGTACTGCCGCCGTTGCCGTTGCCGTTGCTGTCGCAAAAACCGTGTGCGATAGCTGTGAATTTCCAGTCTGCCTGATTGAACATTATTTGGCAAACTGTTGATTGTTGATTTGATGATGGCGGCCTTTTAGATATAAATAACTCGAGCTACTGCTGCTGGTGCTGCCATGGTTAACTGGAAACCCCAACTCCACCAACTTTGCACTCAACATGTTTACCAACGACCGAAAAATCCATTAAAAACATTTTTAATTTGTGTGTACCTCTAATGTATGCTTTTCTTTGGTTTCTTTTGTTTTCAGGGAATATCCTTGCGATCATTACACTTCAGTCATAACCGTAACCCTTTTAATGACGGGCTGTCCACGGGTTGAGGTGCACGCCACCGCCTTGCAGCTACTGCAAATCTTGGATAAGCGTTTCTTTGGCAGCGTCGTCGGCACGTTGCACAGCGACAATGAGAAAGGTAGGAGTTATCCGGCATAATTAAATCGACCGCTCAACTAACCAACAAATAGCTTGAGTGAACGCTGTTACTAAAAAATTGAAAACAAATTTTTAAACTTTAAACGTAATTTTAGATTGCGTTATGTTGTACTTTTGGCAAAGACAAAGTTTTTATTTTGCTAGTCAAACAAAAGTATTTTCAGGTGCGCTGCGACTTAACTAAATTTAAATAAATTTTGCAGAATTTGTTTTTTAAATAGATGTTGACAGCAACGGAGAAGAAATTCGTTATCTTTCAAGCCGGGTTTGGCTAAATTTTTACCAATGGAAATGGTTCATCTTACGCTTGGTTTTTGTATTCTTGTATTTCGACCAACTCTTGCCATTTTCATTCTTATGGCTTAGCAATTTTCTAAATTTCCATAATTTGCTTAATTTTTCGTTTCTGCTGTTTTTACGGGATTTCGTTGCTCTTAATCTGTTTGCCCGCTGCTTCTACTCAAGTCGCTCTCTTGTTTTGGATTTCGGCAAAATGTGGTTCGAGTTGGGCCGCATTTCTTATGTGGTAATATATAATTTGTATTTATATTTCAAGTCTCTCATATGCCTACGACTAAGCAGCACTTAGTCTGTTTTCTGTTGTTCTTCTTGCCATCCATTGAAAATCTTATATTATTACGTAAGCAGCTTTCCTGTGAATTTTCAGCTCGTATAAAATTCGCAACTTCAGCTCAGCCGCAGATCCACTAAATGTGTATATTTGAGTCTGTGTTTCTTGTGTGTGTATGTGTGTGTTGTATCTTTATGTGTGGCAATTTGATTGAATTGAATTTAATTTTTTTTCCTGTTCACGTTCATTTGCTCCTGACGGTCTGTCTGTCTGACTGTTTGTTAGAAAGCGCAGGGGAATTTCTGTTGCCGCGTTCCTGTGGCGTCATCCTCTGTGCATAATTTCATGGCAATTTGTTATGCACAATGCTCGCTGGGCCATTAATGTTTATATTGCTGTAAATTTCTGGCCAATTCTCCGCAGCAGCAATGCAAAAAGACAAAACACATCGGAAACAAATGGAAAGTAGTAATTTTTCGCGTGGGCGACGGGGAGTTACCCTAACTAACCACAAGTTTTTCGATGTATATTATTTTTAAGTTTTCATTGTGAGCAGTGTGTTTAATGTTGAAAACTGTCTACTGAATTTATTCTTATTACCCACAGAGTAACTTTTTAATTGACACATTTTCTCGTTTCTTTGCCAGTTTAGCGTTTCTAATATATTCACAGGATATTTTTAGCTAAAAGTGATTTCCCTCGGAAATTGGCTTTCCTACATTTGATTTTGAATATAATATATTAATATAATCGCACAATGTGTGTGGGCCAAGTCGAAAGACAAAAATAAACGCTAATTCATTAAGACAATTATCAGAGTACTCTCTTAATGTGGCTAGACACGTGCCCCTAGCTTCCTCCTTAAATAGGAAAATTTATTTTTATTCAATGTATTCGTTGTTTTTGTTTTTGCTTTTTTTTTTGTTAATGCCTAGATTGGGGACTGTAAGCAACAAGTTGTATGTTTTTATAGGCGTAAAATTGAGAGACTTAGGAAATGTTATTGTTGCTGGTTGTTCTGTTGTTTTCCCTAAAGTTGAGCTTTAAACTTGGCCAATTCGGATCGCTGCGGCTTGTAAGCAAAACGCTGCCTGTACTTGACAAGCTTTGTGCTGACCTTTTTCGTGCACCTAAGCAGCTTAACTTTTGTTTTTGTTATGGCCATTGGGCAAATTGCTCAGGTGGAAGGCTTAGTACTTGTACTTTTGGCCAGCTTAAAGGAATGTTGCAGGTTGTAAGCTGGTTTCCTCCACTTGACCAAAGGAAATCGCTTAATGGGCTCATTGCTGCCATAGATCCCTGTCTCCAAAATCCTCAATCCACATAATGGTTATGAAATCGAGAGATGTACGTTTCCTCTTATTTTTAGCTACATTAGAAACTTACACTTCGGGCTATTTTTCATTGTCTGTTTTGCTTGCCTATTGCCTTGATTCGCAAATTGAAACTCGGTGTGCATGAACATAACGAACATTTATTACGATCCAATTAAAATAGATTTAATTTGTTTTGAGTTTTCGGTTGATTATACAATATGTCCATTAAGAGTTTAGCGTTTTGTGGTTAATATTGTGACTATTGCATTTGATTTAAAATTAATTCATTTACCACGCATTGTGAATTAAGCATCATTTTTACATAATTAGTTTAATGTTAATGCACATATAATTGGTTAAATTGGGGTTACAATAATATATATGTATGTACATACATATATACATATATGCGTATATTAATACCACAGAGATAACACGAACCAGTTGACGCCTGGTGCTTATTTAGTTTTACTATAATTTCTTCTTATCGTTTAATCAAATACCCTAAACGTGTATTTGTTTCGTTTATGTCGAGTTTTGGTTCTATAATTTTGTCGCGATATGTGTACTTATAGATAATATATTTATATATGATATGTGCTTGCTTCGCATTTGTTAAAACAGTATACAACATTTTCGTTCAATTTCTCATCCACGAAATTAATTGAAATTAAATTACAAAAACTCTTGTTTTTTCTTTTCATCAGAATAGTTTCGTTTGGCATAACACATATACTTGTCTAGACTATTTAATATTTATGAAGTGCTTTACTTAAACTAAATTTGCAAATAATATTTTCAACGAGTCTTGCACATAAATAAAGCGGTACTGGAATTTACAATTTAATTTGTTCCTGGTACGAGTAAAATCAATTTAAGCTGAAAATGTTCTACTTTTTTATAAAGCGTTGTGTTTTACGTTTACGTTTTAATCTTTTTTTAGTTTTCTTTGGCTTTAGCAACATCACAAACAGGTTTTTCTTTTCTTTAGTTTATATATATATATTTGTTTAAAATTTACGAATAGCTAAGATACTCCCGTTACATTTGTGCAAATCTATATAATTAAAATGCGAATGCCTTTAGGTATTCACTTTGCTTAACTCGCGTTGCATTTGCGTTTAATGCAAGTTTCTCGAGGTGAGTTCGTAGCTTTGCCTCACTTAAGTGGATGCAACTCGTGCATCTCATTCCAGCAGTGCTGTGTCATCATGCGTCGTCTGGTGGAGGTGCCGGTGTTGCGGCAATATTCCGAGACTGTCAAAGAAAAAGAGATAATACGTTGTAAATTAAGTGAAAAGTGTGCAAAGTTTGTATGTTTACAAAGTGTTTATAAATTATCGTCACTTTCTGAGGCAATGAACATCAACAACAATAAATAACAAAAAAAAAAAAATGGAAAAAGAAAGAGCAACGAAACTCATTAAAAGGCGTTGGTATTTGTGGCCTGTCGATGGCAGTGCAAAAACTTGATTGACGTCTAGCCAAGGCTGGGCAGGAGCAGAAGCTTTTTCCTTACTCATACATTTACTCCAGATTTTAACTCCCACAATGTATTATTTGACAGTGTGGTTGAGTTTTGAGTGGGTGTACTATAAATTTATCACACTCTTCTGCTGCAGTCCACATTGCAAAGTCGAAAAGAAAATGAAATTCCTAACATAGTTGGACAAACAAAATGGATTTAATTTGGGAATTGTTGAAAAGAAAATCCCCTTCACTGATTTGGATATAGCAAAGAATGTGTACGAAATGTTTTGGTTAATTGGCAAACAATTGAGTGCATTTAGACCTAATGATGTCTACTAATAATTATGTTCATATTTTAGCACATTTCTATTTTATTCCGCTTGAAGCTATAATTTAGCATATTTAATATTTCCGCTTCCATTGAATTTGTGCACAATTGTTGACCTTTTTTTATTCACTTTTTTCCCCCATTTTAATTTGAGGTCGGTTATTTACCTGGTCGACGACCGCGATTTCAATTTAGATTTGCGTTCGCATTAGTCGTAGAAAGGACAGATCCAAATTTTACTACCATTTTTTCACTCACTCTCACGCTTTATGAGCAGTTTTTTTTGTTGGACAACTTTTTTCCGAAGGACATTTGGCTTATCTGCGCATTGCAGATGACTGGGGCTATAATTTGGTCTATTCTCGCTTTGCGTTTGAATACAAAATTTACATTTGTGTGCAGCAGCAGCAGCAGCAGAAGCAACAACAACAACAACAAGCACAACAACGGCAATTGCCAGCATTTACGACCGACATTTCAGGCGTTAGTTTTGAGCGTCACTCAACTTGAAATATGCTTGCCAATTAGAGGGCGTGGCCCTGTGTGGCATGTGGCATGTTCAGAGTAATGACAACGCACAATGAGGGCTTTTGAAAAGTAATTTCGATAATGATTTTTGTTGGGAATTTCAATCAGTTGTGCAATTGTTTGATGATTTACTGCTGTTATTTTAATGCCATTTTAATTCGCATTTAAATTACGATTTTTAATATTTTTAAGCGTGTTTTAAAAACATACTTTGAGCGGATGTTTGCATGGACTACTGTTTTATTTTACCATATTGTGTTTCCAAGTCAATCTGTGCCAATCAATCATGCACAAGCCATCCAAAGCATACACACACATACACACACACATACACACGAATAGACTCGTCCGCACACCCATTTTAATGAAATTTGATCAACAAATGTGGGGTGTGTTTTTGTTTGAAGTTTTCCAGATATTTTGTTTTAATACCCTAGCGGAAGGTTAAATAGCATTATGTGAGAATTTGCAACGCTATAGAAAGCTGTATGCTTTATAAATAATGTCATTGAAAGTTTGAAATCAAAACGACATGATTATTACTCTACAAAAAATCAATGAATGAAAAACTAGAAAAATTTTTCCATTAAATTCTATTTGAGTCTTTTATGAATATGTGGGTGACTTGCAAACTTTAGTTCAGGCTGCCACCTTTTTGATTTCCATGGGCAAAAAATATAAAAAATAAAACTTGTTGTTTTAACGCGGGAATCGATGACAAAAACAGCAGACCAAACTGGCTGAAAGTTGTTGGGAATTTTGGACGAGATTCCGTTGATTTTAAAATGGAGAAAAAGGTTCGTTTTAACCCGATCCGAGCTAAAATCCTGGCCTGCGGCAATTTTTCGCTGTCTGCTTTAATTAATTTATTGAAAACCAATTTGAATTAACTGCGTGGGCGTTTTAAAGTGTTGCGTCGAATATCTTTTGTTGTTTTGGGCGACTGAAAGACATCAACATCATCGTCAGCTCGATTGATGTCATCAGATGCATAAATCAAATCGTCGAGATTTCGCAAGAATTGAATTTGAATTCATTTGAGAAGCTAGCTGCCTGTCGTCTTTTTATTGAGATATATATTCCTATACTCACAGATACTATATACACATGTCTGTGCTGTGTGTATAAGATTAATGATAATAGAGATTGCGTCAGCATTTGCTACGAGTGTCCTGCGAATATCCCAAGTGAATTATTAACTAAATTATACAGGCGCAAACAACAAAGGCGCCAAAATTGTTCTTGCCCATCAAATAGAAACGAGCGACAGTCGACGGCCAAGAAAAGTCACAGCAAAAGTGCGACTAAGTGCCAAGTCCGCAAGCGCTCTTTGGCTAATTTATAAGCACAGTTATATGTGTGTGGCATATCCATAGTATATATGAGCAGTAGTAGTAGTCTATAGTATTCTTTTAGTTGCTGTGCACCTACAGCTGGTTTAATGGCCAAACGTTGCCCAGCGGAGGGACGCAAAACATTGATTGACTTGGATGTGGCGCAAAATTGCCGCCAGGATGCGTGTGAAGCGTGATGCGAGCTCTAGGCGTTCGCATGTAATAATCAATGGTCCGTAGACAAAAACGTAATGAGCGAGCTGAGTGCTTCTCGCAGCATAAAATGCATGCAGCGCACGTTTTACACGGCGTATGAGCAATACGCAAAAAGTGCTTCTGTATGCGCAACGTGTGCGAAAAACTAAAGCGTATGCTATGCTGCTACTTTATCCAATCAAAAACTGTGATTAACTCATGCACGATTGAAATTTTCGCACTTCTATCAGACGGCGTCCCCTTCGGCATAGGCTGCTCTCTCGCTCTTTTTCTCTCTCTCTCTCTCTCTCTCTAGCACAGACAGTAGCTAGCTCTCCGTTAGGTTGGAAATGCAAAACTTGAATGAAATTGCCAGGAAATTTGCGAAATTCGAAACGTGTGGCGCATGTCTGCAGCTAAATTGTGATTGTGCTGTGATAATTAGATTCAAAATCGTTTTAAAAAGGTTAATTAAATGAGGGTCAAAGGCTGTAGCCAACAGCCAGGCTACTCGTAATTCAAAGCCAGCGTTACACCAACGCGTCACCAACAATTAAAGTTAAAATCAGTTAATGAATTCGCCTACATCAAATCGATTAGTGTCCATTTGCCAAAGAGCATTTCACAACATTCCGTTTAGTGGCGACCGGCAGCTAAATCGGAAAGGCTGATTTTCACGTTTTTCTTTATAAGATATAAGCCGAACAATCTGATTTAGATATTGTCATATACAAAGGACCTTAATGCACTTCTATCTTTCTGCAACTTTAGTCTGGTCTAGTTATGGCGAATATGCAATTTATTGTAAGAACCTTGATACAACACTTTGTGTTCTGAAGCAATGGCATTACAATGATTTTACCTTGTGTAAATAGATATTAGCTGCACTGTAAGTTCTTGCACAAGCATTGTGTATTTTCATGTTTGTCGCCTGCCAATCTGTCTGTCATTTCAACTGGATGTTGCATAGCAAATGGTTCCATTAAATGCAAAGCAAGCAGAAAAGGATGAGGACAGCTGTCGCTTGCAGCTTACTTTGTGGATAAGGATTGATATCTACAGGGTATCTGCGGATCGACTTAACTCAGGAAGGACACGTGAGAGCCAAAGGCCAGAAAGGTGTAATTAGTGAATGAGGTGTAATCACCGAAAATGAATGTAACAGAATGAAGGAGGCACTGCAGTAATTTAGAAATTAATATTGTCTGATTGTAAGTGGATAATAAACAGCTTGACTCATTCATTACTATAGCATCCTACGAGTATCAAAGAGTCGAGTACTCTCGACTGTGACTTGCTTGTTTATTAATCCTCCAGTGCTGAATGCCAGCACTTGGTAACTGGTTACACAGTTACTGCAGCGACAACAACACTTGTGCTGGCTGTCACAGTAAGCTTTATTGCAGTCGCCTGTGTCGGCTGTGTAATGCTTAAGCTGAAGGCAAACAGGATAACAAGTATTCGCGACTGCGACTCTGCGAGGCTCTCGTACTTATTTACTTACAAGGCAAAACGGCACAAAAAAAGCAAAGAAAGAAGACGTCCCCTTCTGTGAAAGCACAGGATTTTTTAATAATTCTTCTGTTGGGCTGTGACAATGGCAACGCTAATTTCATTTGATGTAATCGTGTGGCCCGTCCACTTGCCGTGACTTTCACTCGTATCACACCTCTTGTTTATACAGTCAGTCAATATTTGCGTGAAAAACACACGAAGGTTCTTACTGTTTTGATCCTTTTAACCTCGCCGGCATAACGAGAAGGCAGACAGAAGGCTCAACCAAAGTCAACGCCAACGCCGTCGTCGTCAGCGTCATCATCATTTGCCGTTTACTTTAATTTGATTTACATTTCATATTTGCTGCGCATTTGCACTTCGTTTCACATGCTCATGAATTGAGCAGGGCTATCGTCGTTTTCTTCGTATCCCTTTTATCTTTTTACTGCTCAATCTGAAATCAAATTGACGGGTTCAGCATACATTTTTAATTGAAATCGCCGACGCACACAAATTGCATAAATAAAATATGCTACGCTGGAAAGTATGCTATAAAAACGCACTCACTAACCTTAATTAGCAAATGGATATACATACATATAATTAGTATTCATAGTTTTGCCAATAATCCTTAAGACACACTTGGGCTAGGTTAATTGATTGAGCGCAACATTTACCAAACCTTTTTTTTGTATTGGAACAACAAAACAGAAACTGCAAATTGAAAACGCTAGAATTACAGGAATTCATTGTACTGGAAAGTTGTTATTTATCCATGGTTTTCTATCTATATACTTGCTAAAAACAAAGCGTGCTTTTAAATAGACGAGTGAATCCCTTTAGTCAATAATAGCGGAGTAACTCGCTGCCGCTTGCTGCAAATCATTGGCCTTGGCTAAAGTCTTAAATTACGTAATTGGTAAATACCATAACCTTTGGTCATTGTTATTTAGGGAACTTGAGGTGCTCTACCTTTGTGGACTTATACACATAATCAGCATTTAGTCGTAACAAGATTGACTTGCGGAAACAACTGTCAGAGGCAGCCTGATGATGGTTATGGCTACCGCTTAAGGCAACATGGAATATAATTGTGATTGTGAAGAAAATGCTACAAGAACGACATGCCAAGTGCTGGAGCAACTGATAAAATAATCAATACAGATTTCAACGATAAACATATTCGACGAATTTCGCAATAATTTTTGCCCCTTTCAAGTTTTTGCTTGAAACGCATTCGAATGCGTTTTGTCTAATAAAATTTTCATTACTGCAGCCCCGGTATAGCAATTTCTTAAGTGTTTCGTAAATTTTGTTTTGTTTCGTTTCTTACCTGTCACTTGAGTGATGCCTTCACGTTGAGCCGATGAGACGCGTCGAAAAATGCTGAGCACCGCTTTGCTGTGAATGTACATAATGGTAATTACAGTAAGAAGCATTAAATGCCAAAGAAATTATATATTCAAATAAGCATTAAAATAATATTGTTGCTCTTCGCTTGCTGCCGTCCGAGCAGATACCCTGTAAACGTTAAACGAACGTTGGAGAACAAGTCAAAGGACTTCGTAATTAATGTGCTATAAACCATTTTATAGAGTATTCCCACAGACAAGCAAAGCACACAAAATTTATGGAATGATATATTTTGGGTACTCACCGAAAATTTTGTCCGCTCACGCAGTAAAGCACAAAATTGATGCCGAAATTTGTTATGAAGAACGCATTGAAAATGTACTGCAGAACAATTGTTGTATTCTGTGTCTTGGCTGTTTGTGTCTACAGTACAGTAAAGTTGCGAAAATTTGAGAGAAAGCAAAATTGTCATTAGATGCGCTTCAAAGCAATTGAAATATGTATGTGCATATTTTATTTTTTTGCCACCATATGGTCATGAGTGTGCTCCATCATTTGTGACTGCTATATTTAGATACAGACGTTGAGATAGATGGTGCTGTTTGTTTCTTGCTTTTATGTGAAAATGATGACGCGTACTTTAAAATTACGCAAGGTATGTTCCGCTTTGATATCATGAGCGATAATCATTTTCAATGAAATTGCTAATTGCAATTGATGTTTTGGTATTTAGGCCCATGTATTGACCTGACCTCCACCCAAAGTCCGTATCTAAGGTCTTGACCTGTTGAGCTCTAAGCATATTTCCAGGTTGTTGCCCAGTCGAAAGCTTTCCGCTCAATTAACTTTGTGTCGCAATCAATGTTCAAGTTTGTCGCATGTTTATGCATACTTTATCACGCATGAATGTGTGTGTGTGTGTTTTTTTTGGAGTAGGAAACAATTTTCTATTCATTCGCTCAGTTGTCAACATCCTGACATTCACATCAAAACAGTTACCCCCGTACTAAAAAAAAAAACGGAAGCATTTGACGTGTTTTACATACAAAATAGAAGAAAAAATTGGGACAAAAGAGACTAGACAGACATTTTTCTGTTTTCGGCGATACGTTCTCGTGTGTGACGATAAATTCCGTTGCGTTTTCTTATTTTGTCGCATCAAGTTGACAGTGCCATTTCAACAAGTTGGCAGCGCAAGCCCCAAAAGTTGGACCAGATTTCAGCTCAATTGAGTTTCGACTTTAAGCCCTGCGAATTTAAAACTGACAACTAACCCTACAAAAGATTATCGAGCAGCTCTCCCCGGTACATAATGCAGAACCTTTGTCCTTGACACTGTGTGTCCAGGTAAATGACAACCTGTTAAAATGATATTTATGTAATTAAATGTTGTAAAAGTGTCGTAAAGGATTTCCCTCGTTTCTTTTTTTGTTCTTGCCTTTTTTGCTTTTTGTACGTTGGAAATGTTGGCATTTTAACGATGCAAAGGTGCCCAAAGTATACAAACTAATTAAAGCTTCAGCAGAACGACATGATAGTCGTTTCGTTGTCTGATTAGTCTCAGTTTGAGCAATGCTGACGAGTAGTTGCTCTGTAATCAGCATTTACTGATTGGATAACGAAAAACTAGCTTTAACACTAAATCAAAATAGTTCAAATTTTGATTGCATTTAAATTGGATACAAATATCTACAATGCAGTTGTTGAATTGAGTGTCTTGTTAAAGCTAGACCCTGTAATGAACTATTATCTCTTTAAATCTTCCCCTAGGGAAGTCAACAATCTGACTGCTGTTTTTGTCATAACTTAGTTTTAGAGATAAGTCTGAAGAGCTGTAAACTATTTGGTGGAGCGAACCTATGTCAACATGACTGACACTTAACTCAGCCGAGATTTAGCGGCAAATTCGAAGCCGCAACCAGCAAAAGTCTCACAAACCGAATAATATGTTAATGCGCTGCATTGTGATATACAATTTTCGCTCTCTCGTTCTTCTTCTGGTTGTCATACTCGGTCTTGATGTGGTTTCCATAGAATTTTATTCTAGTTTGCTGCTATTGTCACTTTGATGTAGTGCTGCTGTGTTGGTGGGTGTTTGGCTGCGTGGGTTGAATTTGATTTGCCAGTTGCAGTTGGCATCTGTAAATGTTGTTAATTAGCAGTTGCTGGCTGAACAATAAACAAAAACTTTGTCTATTTTGCTGTCGTTTAATGAACACTGTGACAGCGTGACGTGTTTGCTGCTGTCTTTCTGTCTCTCTGTTCGTCGGTCTGTCTGTCTGTCTGTCTGTCGGACTTTCCTGGAGTCTGCTAGATGCTGTTGCTGTGGCTATCTTAATAATCAGAACTTTAATTAAACAATACAATGAGGACTCTGAGGCCGACACGTGTAGCGATCGTTTTAGTGGAGTCGGCAGTAATTTCTTGTGATTTAGGGCATTGCCTACTTGACGTATACTTAATTCGTGTGAGTATTTTGAGGTGTCAGGCAATCACTCACCTCCCAATAGGTTTCGATGCGCAGCAAGCAGCTCGGTAAATTTAGACATACGAAAACTGTTGACACAATAAGCAGCATCTTGGTTACCTTCAATTGCGATGAGTTCTGCACCTTGCGGCGTCCTGGAAATAAATCAGGAAATGAGTGGAAAATGCCAAAATGTGTTGTTGTTATTAAAGCAAGTGTTATGAGTTGAGAATAAGTGGAAAGTTTACGAAATGTTTTAAGTAGTTTCATTTTATTTTCACGCAGCTTTTAACTTTGTCATATGCGACAAGTTAGCGTTAAGTAGCAGCTAATTGTTGGCATTTGTGAACATTAAAAGTTTGCAGCAAAGGGCTTATGCGAAAGTTTGCCAACAACTTGCGTATGTGGCATGTGTGAGTTTGTGTTTGTGTGTGAGCGTTTGTCAATTGGCCAGAAGTTAATGCAGAAGTTCATAGCTCACCTGGTTTCAAAGTTATCTCGCAGTGATGCTGTGAGCTTGCCTCAAGTTGTTGATGCTGTTGCTGCTCCGTTTGCCGTGTTACGCTATGCTGTCCGCTTGGATGTGTGCCAGTTGACTTTTGACGCTTCAGCGATGCCGTAATACGATACGACGATGCTGCACCACTGCCACTTCCACCAGCTGCAGATGTTGTCGCGTTTGTTGGCATATTAGTCATCTGTGGTTTCCTGCGAAAGTAAACAAAACAAAGTTTGTAGGTGCCGCAACTTGTAAATAATGCACACAGATCACAGCTCACAGCACAGCACATCAGCACACGGCAAACAGGTGCATGCACGAAAGTACCGCAGAAAGTAATTAACAGTCGCATCGTCAAAAGTTTCTACTCACATCTTATGCATTGTTAATGTGCGACGTACGGTTGCAAATTTCCAAACCGTGCACCCGGTGCAAGTATTGAGCACTGTGATGGTGGTGAACGGCACCGCGTACACAACAATCGAGTCCCAGTAGTTGAAAAGCGCCAGTTGTTCCTGCAATTCAAAAGGCATTCACAGCAATTTGAGTATTTCGTCAGCTGCAATCATTCGATTTGCGCTGTGTGTGTTGGACAGCACGTCGTATACGTAATACAGTTATAGGCAAATTTGATTGCCTATGGTCAAACTCTGTGCGAGCAAGCGCTGTGTGTGTTTGTGTGAGCTCCAAAAACATTTAAAGCAATTAAATTGATGCGAACTGCAACCCAAAAAAATGAGAGAAAGCTTCGATTTGTGGAGCGAAGTTAAGAGGATTTACCGTGTGCAGAAAAACCATTGGAGAAACGAACAGCGCTAATACTCTGTGGACCAAAAAAAAAAAAAAAAAAAAAATACAACAAAACCATTGAGGAAACCACAGTCGCGTTTGCTCGACTGTCCGCTACCCGAAAGACCAAAACGATTTACACTTTGTGAAATAAACTCCAATTTGGAATTTCTTGCTTCTATTTTGTATAGAGCCAGTATAGAAAGGTCCGTGATCAAATTCTTAAACTAACTATGAACTATTTTTATTGCCTGTGACATACAATTTCCGCTTATCACTAAGTTGTAATAACCTTTTAGCCAATGCATAGCGAGCGGGTATAAACAGGGGCAAAATACAGAAAGACAATTGCTTTTCTAGTGAATATGAATGCATAAAAGTGGCTTTCTCGACATGATTAATGTATGCATATAAACATATGTTGATGTGAGGGTACTTTCACGTCTATCAAATCCTTCCTCTCGCTCTCTCTTTCGCTCTATGACTTTTTCTATTTGTTGCTGGCTTTAGGTATTTTGCACATCGTGGTGTTGTTAATCCAAGCTGAAAGCTAATTTTCAGCTTTCTTTTCAACCGCCCCCTAGAGTTTTTTCTTTGTTAACATTTTCATGGAAAATGCCATTTTTATGCAAAAGAATGTAGTATTATGTATAGTTTGGCTTCGTTGCTGCTGCTTATACAATTATGTTTGCATTTTCATTTTTCAAATAATTTCAAAGAAGCACATCGCAATAAATCCTAAACATCTGCCACTCGAAGTGAGATATTGTCCATGGCGAATGTGTTGGTGGGTTTATTTTATTCGTAAAACCGCAGAGAACACTGGTGTATTGCGTATTTATCACCCACTTACCGAAAGATTTCGATGTTATTTCTCAAGCGCACTGCTAATTGAATTGCGAAATTAAATTGCGGTGGTGGTTAAACTGTTTTAAATGCGAAGAAATTACAGTTAATTAGCGTTTTCAGCTGGCAGCTGTGAGTTTTTGCGAGACGCAATTTCATTTAATCTTACAAATTTCAATTCAATTTTTTGCAGTACTTTAACTGAAATAAATAATTAAAATTCATTTCGAATGAGAGCGAGAGGAAATTGTGTGTAAACAAGAAAGGAAAAGATGCTCTATTTTCTGCTAGAGCTTAATTAAAATGAATTTAATGTATCAGCTGCGCAGTTTTAGGAATACAGTTAAATGACTTTCCTTTAATCGAAATTGTCGGATTTATGACTTCGATCCCATTCTATTCATTTGATTGCTTGCGGGAAATATACGATTTGGTCTCACTAAAGAGTCAGTCAATCAATTAGAGCAAAAGTTTGTGTGTTTTAACTTTGACTTTTGCTTTTGGGTTAGTCGCCTCGTAAAGTTCAAGAAAATGGAATTTAAATTCGGCATTTTGGCTTTCGACGTGTATTTATCTATATTTTGTGGTTTATGATTGATTTTTATATTACTTATTTTTGGTTCTTTTGGGTGGTCATGTGAAGTGGATTTGAAGCCTAATAGCTCGTAAAATTTCAATCAAGTGTAGCTTATTCCTGCGCTGCTATTGTGGCGAAAGCCGAAATTGGATTTCATTGACAATGCCACACATGAGCATGCAACACATAATCTCATATTCCATTATTAGAGGCACCCAGATTATGTGACCAATATTTGATTTGCCATCGCATGCGGCGTCAAATTGCAATTGCATAACAAATTTGTTTTAAAACCCTCAAACAGAGAGTTCTTCACTTCACAGTTCAACAAGTTGGTCAACATGCCATACTGACAATTTTGTCAATCTATCCAGCTTTCCAGCTATCCATCCATCTGTCTACAGTCCATCTGTAGCTGAACTTGTAGGCATTTAATGCGTTTGCAGACGTCAGTGTGAATTTGCCGCATTCCTTTGCTCTCGATTTCAATTTGTTTTCTGCAGCTGCCCCACAGGCGCTCTCGCCTGTCCTTTATGGCAGTCTATTAAGCATGCTGTTGTCCAGCTGCTGCTGAGAATGCTGGTAATATGCGTGTCGACACTGAATAGCCTCAATTTTAATCCAGCTCAGACATGGCCTATAATAATCCAACACATTGGAACCTTGTCTTGCTCATAATTGGATGCTTGAATCAGACGTGCATACTTGCGAATGTCATTCGATTTTGAAAATAATTGGTAAGTCGTTATGGAGATGAGAGCTCAAACCCAAGAAATGATTACGAACTTTAATTTCTAATGAAGCTGGCTTTGTAAATGGTGTGAGATCCAAACTAAGACTTCACTCCAGTTGTAGCTTATTCAAATGGGAAACTTAATCTGCAATAATGTTACTGAAAGCAAATTATTTCGAGACCTTTGTGGTTCCATTTACACTTTAAGTGCAACATTCCAAATTCTAGTAGATGACAAACTCAATTTTCTTGAGACAATGCTAATTAATCACTTCTCTGCGAAGTACATGCGAAACTTTAAATTTAATTAAGCTTAACGATTTAGGTAATTACTCATTCCACTTGATAATGAAGTTTAAGAACTGTTTAACTTTAAGCGTATTAAAAGCTGAAATCAATTTATTTAATTATAGAACATTTGCAGTAATATTGATCGACATCAACTCTGCTTAACTCTGTCTAATTGAGTAAATTTCATTGACTTTCAAGCCTGACTGACTGACATAACGTACGTACTTAAATTTTCTGACTGTGTAGTTCATAATACTCTGGTCTAATGCCGTAATTGAAACAAGCTAATGGACTACCGAATTTTTCTAATTCAATATTCTTGTCTTTCTCTGGTTGTCTCTTGTCTTATCTGAGTGAGATATCAGCCAGATAATTTGTGGGATAATTTATATAGAAGCGAATGGAATCTACCAGTGTGTGTGTGTGTCTGTGTGTCTGTATGTATGAGTGTGTGGCCCGTTTGCTTTGCACCTAGCTCAAGGACATTTGGCAAGTGTGGCAACCGAAATGTTGCCTGTGTCGGAAAAGAGAGACAACTTTTCAATATTGTTTACCGTTTGTCGAACTGAATGTCAATAGCGAGCAAAGAAGCCCACGCTCTCAACCTCAAATAATTTGCAACAATGTGGCAACCGAAACGCCCATTCGCTGATACGGTAAATATGGGCACATCACTCATACGACACGTTCACCATCAGCAAATGCCAATGTTTGTGTATTCAATTTTCCTCGACGTACATATACAATATTTTTTTTCAAACTCTGCTGATTGCATTCGATTGCCTCGAAGGAACTTGAAGAAGAGATGGACGACGAGTCGCAGAGTGTGAAGTAGGGGGAAATGGCGAAAATTGTTGGTGCTCTATCATGTCTGTGTGATAGGTGCCGCCTTGTTTCCACTTCACGCTTTTGGTTCGCGCCTTGGCCAATTTGGTTAATAGAGGCGACTGCGACTATGATTGTGACTTCGTTTGTTGCCGTTGGACAGCAGGTGTGCGTACGATCTTTGCGATTTGTTTGCCGTTCATTGTCTGCTGAGACAAACTGTGAAATTAGCATTGAATTTCCAAGCAGGGAAAGAGCGAGTGTTATTCAAACAGAAATTCGAGATTTATCGCGCCCGCATAGAGAAATTGTCGCGGCGCCACAATATTTGGGCAATGAAACGGGACACACCCAAAAGAAATGCGTGTTGACAAAGTTGTTAGACTCCCCGCTGACACGGGGGGAAGGCAAGAGTATCCATTCATTCGAAAGCAGCGCAGAAGTAGGTGCGTTGTCCTTGCCTTGTATTCTATTATTGTTAGGTTGTTGTCGCTCTTCTTTTTTTTCCTTTTCATTGTACTTTGTGGTTAAGAAAAAAAATATTTGTCCGGGTTGAGGCTTGTGGTTCACTTACTTTGTATACCCTGTAAACAAGGGAGTGAGCAACTCACGAGTCAATTGCGTGATAGCGCAAAATGGGTTAGATTAGTGCGGTCAGTTTACTACATTAATAACTTAAATTGGCGTAATAATTTTAAGAAAATTAAAGCTGTCATGGGTATGAGAAAGAATAAAAAGCTGTTGAATGGTTATCTTCTGTAGGGTATGCTTGATGCCATCAATTGGCTACTTATTCAGCTATTGGCATTCCTTGACTTACTGCTGTGTTTTGTGCCACATTCGTTCTCCTAATTTGTTAGCTCGCCTAATAAATTGTCAATTTGGGCCTAACTCACTCAGCAGTTGCCTCCTGGCCACAGTTTGTTTGATTAATTGGCGACGTTTAGCAAATGCTATTGTCTTGGTCTTCCTAGCCTTTTTTTATTTTTTTTTTTGTATACGGTGGCATCTAACGCTTTGATAGTTAACAATTGTTCTACCCGTATTTGTTGTTAATTGGCTCACAAAGCTCCTGCAGAGCAACAGAGAAGAACGAATTTCTTTTTCTTGTCAAAGCCAAACGTGATGGTAAATTTAAGAGCTATCGTACAATTTGATTTCGATCCAACAAAAGCGGCTTAAAAGTTAAAAAGTCACTGGAAAACATGTCACTGCCATAAAGTGTGTCGGTCTGAAAGGTTTTTTGTTATTTCTGGAGGCCACTACGAGGTTCAAATGCGCAGCGATAAAGGATTTTTCAGCAGACAAACGCGTGCCATTCGATTAAATGAACGCAAATCTGTGGTATGCAAACGACAGCAAAATGGAAGGAAACCCATTTGACAAGTGGTTCGCAATTTCGTCTATTTGTTGAAGCATATGTATCTTGGCATTGATTCGCTGATACTCGTAATATAATTCAAGGGGCTTGCGTGTGGTGTCATTTGATGGAGTATTGTGTCTCAAAATAAGGAAAAGACTGTGGATGAGCGAAAATGATTGAAAGGTCATTAAAATTTAAACATTACTGACTTACTTTTACAACAAAATCAACCGAGACTCTATAATTATGTCAATGTTTTCTCAGGTTTTAAGTTTCACACCATTTTCAATCAGTTAGAGCCTTTGTCAATAGCTATTTATAATATTTTAGAGCATTTTAATTACTGTGAATCCTTCAACCAATTAAATTCTGTTAAATTTTGCTCATCGTGATTTGATGTATCATTACACGACGGTATTTTTGATGACTTTTATCTGTCGCTTCAGCACATTGCCAGTTATGAATGTGCGAAATCGTAAAAATTCCTGTCAACGGTTACAACGTACAGACAATGTAAGGAATTTTAAGGGGGCGGCATCCTCGGGGCAAAGAATGCTGAAAATTGCCGATACGTGTATGTTGTTTGCTCTTTTGTGGTAACCTTTTGTGGCTACCTTTTGTTGTTCGTCTGCAAGTTTGTTACTATTTGAAGGCAGCTGACAGTTGGCAGTTCCCAGTTGCCAGCCACCAGCTGCCAGCTGTTGGTATTGGCAACCCATTAAAAGTGTGATGCGATGCCACAACCCAAAAAGTCGAACAACAACGAAAACCAAAAAAAAAAGAATATGGAGCATGAAAATAAAAGGGATACAAGTTTTTGGCATTACAAATATGCATTTGATTTGTGCGCATCAAAAGGGTTTTGAAGCGCTTTCGGCGATACTGCGAGCATCCTTCACTCACCTTATAAGTCGTATTTAGATCGCAGATGGTAACATTCATTTTGGGATTAAACACGGGCTTGGCAATCAGTATGTAGGGCACACAATGCACACAGCCAGCCAATGTGAGGCCAAGTAGCACAATTTTGGCGCGACGCACAGTGCACATGATTTGCCGCTTCAGTGGATACATGACAGCAATGAAACGCTCCACTGTAAAGGCGACCACAAACCACACCGAACAGAAGCTGGCCAAGTAGCTGAAGAATGTGAAGAACTGACAGAAGTAGTCCTGATTGTAGATGTTCACGTTGAGGAAATTCAGCCATTGCACAAACAGACCGCACAGGAAGCAAGTATCGCTTATGGCCAAGGCGGCCAAATAGAAACTCGACGATAATTTCCGTAGTTTTGTCATAAAGAACACAAAGACGGAGAGTATGTTGCCAATGCTGCCCGTAACGCAAATGATGGGCACATAATATTTATTCACCAAGTCGCTAATGAAAAATGCAATGCGCAGCATCTCCTCATCCTCCACGGACATGTACTCGGACTCTGATGCTGCCTTAGTTGTGTCCAAGTTGGCATTGCTGTCATTCGTAAAGTTGCCAACTAGTTCCATTAAATCTGTGGATGTGGCTGTCACTATTGTTGATGTTACTGTTGTTGCTGCTGTTGTTGTCGATATGTCGACGTGGCTTTCATTGAACATTGCCATTGATGTTGTCGTTTGTGCTGCTGTGGCTTGTTCGTAGGGATTACGTGTGTCCATAATTGTCTTGCTTCTTTGCCCAGATTATTGCGTCTGCACTTGGCTCATTGTCATTCCGCGGTCGAATGCACAAATGTCAGAGTCTGATCTATTGGATGTCGGCGTCCCTCTCGTTTGAACTTTTCTCGCTCTTCTCGACAAATCTGTCCGTCAAAAGGTAAACACAATTAGAGTAAATTAACTATCTTTTACTTGGCACTTGAATGGAAATTTAAAAGAGAAAACTTGCTTCATTAAATACTTCGGAAACATTTCAGGGAGAGCACAAAAGTTATACGACGAAGCAAGCAAATAAAAAACAGAACTACATATTTGCGCTATAGTCGAATGCAGACAGAGCGCACGCTGCAGCAAAATAGTATATCTAACAAAATTTTCAAGTTCCCGAACGTTGAAGACTTTCAAAAGTATTTTGACCATCCAATGAATGTAATAGGAAGCGAAGCGCCAAAATATTCCACTTTACCAGTAATTTATGGTAGTTGTTCTTGTTTCGTTTCACATTTTTTCTATTTCCTCGCTTTGGCCTTTAATGAAGTCAATTATAAACCAAAATTGACCTATGAGATCAACGCTAAAAAAAACTTTTGCAAAACTTTTTTACGGAATCGTGAAAGTATTTGTTTTGATTTGTCTATTTTTTTTATATTTCATTTGTACTTTGCTAAACTTTTTTTTTATTTATTTTTCTTGTTCACGCATTGAAATTGGATAACTATAGTCAAAAGTTTTGATTCGGTTTGAAAATTAGTTTGCCAACTTTTATTATTTTTTTCAATTTTATTTTTGTACTTTATTTTTATACTTTTTCCTATTTTGTATGGGGAAAATAAGTATTTTACCGTCGGCGCGTTAATTTCTTTAGTTGGACACTTCCCGGGTTGCTCGGCTGCAGTCGATGTAGCCTGCAGGACTATACGCGCGAAACTAAGCCGAGACAATGGCGAAGGCGGCTTTATAAACACTTTGAACGCGATTCGCCGCCATTGGAAGGCGCCAAAAACTTTGGCAACAAAAGCTTTCGACACCCACCCACGACCATAAAAACAAATTTGCTGCGTCGACGCAGTAGAGAAATGTCGACATTTCATTCATCGAATCAACAGGTGACAAGGTCAGGGTTAGTCCCAGCCACAGTGGCTGCAACAAGTGTGCGTATGTGTCTGTGTGTGTGTGTGTGCGAGTGTGCAGCTAGATCAACATCACAGCCAGCATATTGGTCTAGATATTTACTGCCTTTGTTGTCATCGTGTGGCGCGGACTCATAGTAAACAAAAAACATATCCTAACACTTTCCAGCGCCGGTTGAGAAAGCTTTGGCGCTCTGCCACTGGAAATGCCAGACGGCATTCGGTGCTAGGTTTCAGGCTCTAGGATTCAGAATTCAGTTGTGCTCGGTTCAGCATGGCAGCAAACACGTTCACTTCCTGCGGTTGGTCGCCTGCCCATCGTCGCCTAGCAGTTTATGCATTTCATTTCGGTTAATACGAGTATTTTTGCGTTTTTTCTTTTCCTTTGCAGAAGACGACACAAAGGTCGTGGGCACTTTGGATGTGCTGCTGAGCAGCGCTTACTGTCGCTCTCAACGCTTCCTTTCGAAGCAGCTGGCCCAGCTGCGTCCGGAGCTCACCATGTCCATATTTTCCGGTAAATGCGCTCGCTTACATAATCCGCATGTGTTGCATTACATATTTGTTGTTTGCCCGTTTCTCTGTTTGCAGAAATTACGCATCGTTTTCAGAGCGCACGCGAGGATGTGCGCGCCCTGCTGTTGCAGTGTCTGCTGCCCTGGCTGCAGAACATGGAGCTGGTCGCCACAAGCGTGCCACCTGCCACGCCGCTCTCCTACATTATGGTAAGGGTCTGCGGTTAGTTTGTCAATCAAAGCAATTCCCAAAAGCAAAAGAAGCACTTGTGCAGGTCGAAGGAAATGAATAGCAGGCATAATGGCCTTTGTGGGGCTGTCGACTTACCTGCGTCTGCTTCCGGCATTTGTTTTATACTAATAATAATCTTCTTTCCCATCTATACATATATTTTTTTTTTTGCTCTTTGTGATTTCCTTGTTATTTATGTTGGTCATATTTTTTTTTGTGTTCGCAGTACTTTCCGGATTCAGGCACACGGGGTCGTCGAGAGGGCACTGGCTCAACGGAGGCAACGGAAATGATACTGAATAATCTTTTCTACATAACGGCAAAGGTAACGTTGCATAAAATTAGCTTGGCTTGTCTTTTGCACTCACTCACACTCTCTGTCTTGGCCAAAACAGTTCTCGGATGCACATCCGCGTGATATCGAGGAGCTGTGGGGCACTTTGTGTCAGTTCTGGCCCAACAATCTGAAGGTCATACTGCGCTACCTGGTCATCATGAGCGGCATGGCCCCCACCGAGCTGTTGCCCTATGTAAGTAGTGATGTGATGAACTTAAGTTCATTACATGTTTCGTTACACGCGTATTTGGTTGTTTCTGTGCAGGCCAAGCGAGTGGCTCTTTATTTGGCACGCAGCTGCCCGGATCGTTTGTTGGATGAGCTCATGGCCGAGCTGCAGACGGTGGAGACACTCAACTGCCTCATCGAACGGACAGAGACGCCGCCCTTCTACAGATTGACGAGCATGCGGAAGGCGTCCAGCCACAGTGCCGATGGTGAGTGCGATACAGCATCAATTTAATTGACGTGACTTTGGAATTGATTCGCTGATTGACAGGTCAAGCGGTGGGCGGCATTAATGATTCGCGCACACAGGATCTGACCGTGGAGAAGGGCACCATTCACACGAAACGACACAGCGGCGAGGACCCCATTAAAATAGGGTAAGTTTTGCTGGTTTATCGCCGGACTGTTTAGCAAATTTAATCAATGTGAATGAAGGTCATATTATGTATGTATGTAATGGGGTCAGAGGCTGAAATGTTATGGCCTCCTGTCTGGCTGTCAGTATATTGAAACACGTAGCTCCTCGAGCCTCCAACATTTTTGTAATTATGGAGAATATAAAATATTCTATTTTTATTAGAAGTTCTTGCAGAACTTGGCAGTTGTTCAAGAGTCATATCAAGTTCCTCGTCGTATGGCTGTTCTCTACTATATTCCCAAATAACTAGCAGACCTCTCACAGTAAAGTGCATTAATCTGATACTTATTCGTACTTATTTATCTTTTTTATTAATTTTTTTAGCACCTGCAAGTCTGACAGCGGCATCCGGGCTTACACCCAGGCAGCTGCAGCTGCTGCCGCCGCTGCTGTCACGCCGATTGCTGGCGGCAGTCGACCGCCGCGTGGCGCGGACAAGATACGTGCCGCATCGGGACCGTCGATATTGCCACGTCCGGAGGACATACTCATCAATGACCCCGAGCTGCGACAGGAGGAGAATGTGGAGTTGCGCAACGCTTCAGAGGCGCCGACCAATGCGCATCCACATCCGTTGCCCATGCCCGAATACGGCGGCTACTTTGCACCCCTCACCGAATTCCTGCCGGATGTCAGTTTGCCCATCAGCGGATTTCATCGGTAAGTGTTTTGAAATAAATATCCTATAGAGCTCGCGGTTATTTGCCTTGCTTTGTGTGGTGATTGTATCGTTAATCATAGTACACAGAGCTGGCGTATATTCCATTTATATGTGTGCTCACTCGAGTGAAGTTTGGGTTGTAGTATATATTTGTATGTTATTATATACAAGACTCTCAAGTTTGAAGCTCATCTACGCTATAAAAATTCAGGTTTCTAATAACCCAATTTTATTTGGAATTTTTGAATACGAAGCTTCCAAGTTCTTAGAAAAGGATAAAGCACTGACATGTGACGCTTCTCGTAATTATGTGGTGGTCGAATTCGAGAATATGTGTTTGTAACCAAGACATCATTGTGAATTTAAGCCCCAAATCAGATATTTGCATTGCATTTTTGTTATGTATTCAATTAATTGCGATTCGTTAATAGTATGCAACACCAGAATGTTGACGAATCCAATCCAAGTGGGCTGTGACTCGTGTGAATCCAGCTGGGGCGCCAGTGGTGCAACCTGCGCCAGACCCAAAGGATGTGACACCAATTAGAATTGGATTGTCATGGGTAACCAAAGGTCCGCCAGAGTCGCCGCCACAAGTGGATCTGCCGCCTGGAGTCCTTAGGCACAATATACCGTTGGGAATGTTGCCATAGGTTCGCGAGCATTCATTGTTGCTCATGACTTGCTGATCGATGCACTGCAGCCAGTCGGCCAGCTGGCCGTTGGCCTGTCCTCCCCAGCCACAGGCGACAGTCCACCAGGTATCGAATCGTTCATTCCTTTGGTTGAAAGTCGGCAAGCGAACTCTGTTCACCCGGTTGGTGAAGTCCACGTGAGGTGTGCGAATGAGACCGATGTCATTGCCATTGGTATTGGGCCAGAGATGATGCTGAATGAAGTTGTTGTTGCGGACTCTGTGGGAGTATTGACCATTCCAACGCCAGTTGGATCCATAGTGAATATCCACATAATGCTTGTTGTTGATGCAATGGGCAGCAGTTAGTACCCAATTGTGGGCTATTATCGATCCTCCGCACAATGTTACAGAATTGCTACCGTCTGTTCTAAGCATTAGACTGACAATGTAGGGAGCTTTGCCCTCGTAAGCGGCATAGCCATTGGTTATGATAGTATCCGGCACGAGATCTGGGAGCGGTGTCGTCTCATTTTCACTTGCCAAGGCAAGAGCAATGCTAAAGACCAAAGGCAGAAGAGCAACAAACTGTTTCATCGTTGCGACACAATTTAAATGTGAACTTGAGATGCCGATGTTTTTATATGCAAGTTTTAACTAATTACCGTTTTCTTATCAAAGTTGGTATAGCCATTAAAGTTCGAAATACGATTACAATAGCAGATTACTAAACATTAGTAGGACATTAGCTATGCAAATTCTAGTCAATAATTTATGCCGTACTAATTATTTAGTTTTGGTCTGGGCGAGAAGCGTATACATTTTCTTCATAACACTCGCATGATCTTATATTTGAAAGCTAGGATGCAGTAAGAAAATTCAATTTTTTTTATTGATATTTGCTAATGATTAGCCTACAATATTAAACATTGTAGTTTTAAAATTCATATAAATGTTCATATAGGAGAGGTTTGCCGTTAGATAGAAAACTCTTTGTGGGTGTTTGGTTAGAAAAATATTTTGAGAATTTGATCTTATCAATGGACTAAATTCATAAGTAAATGCGTAATAAAGTAGCTGGGGAAAATTTGCTAATGCAAATAATAGAAAAACTAAGATAGACTTCAAAAAATATCATGGTAAAGATTTTTATTCTTTGCGAATACGTTACAGATAGTATATTTATTGCATGTTTTAAATCATATATGTAAAAGAAAAGAAGCACTTTTGGGATTGTTAGTAATAGGCCACGCCAGATTTGTCCCGTATCCATTCGAGATGGGAGGCCACACGTGTAAAGCCATCGGGATGTCCAGCTGTGCAGGGTCCGGCAACGCCGAATGCTGTGATGCCGACCAAAATGGGATTGTCGTGGGTTACCAGTGGTCCACCAGAGTCGCCACCACAAGTGGCCTTGCCTCCTGTGGTTCTCGTGCACAACTCTTGGTCAACTAAGCCGCGAAAGGTGCGGCGACATTCGTCGTTGCTAATAATCTGGGCATCGATGCACTGCAACCACTCGGCAAGCTGTCCATTGGCCTGAGTGCCCCAGCCACAGGCCACAGCCCACCAGTTCTCGAAGCGTTCGTTGCGTTGACTGAACTTGGGCAGATTCACTTTATTGACCCTCGAGTGGAAGTCGACGTGTGGAGTGCGAATAAGTCCGATGTCGTAGCGAGAGTTCTCGTGTAGTATGAAATTGGCCTTGTCGACCTTGTGATGGTATTGTCCTCGCCAGCCCCAGTTGGAGCCGTAGTGGACTTCGGCATAGTCGGCTTCTGACAGGCAATGTCGAGCTGTCAGCACCCAATTGTGTGCTATAATAACGCCAGCGCCCACCCAGCGACCATTGTCATTGTATTTGCCCAGCAATAGGGCCACAATGTAAGGTGCTTTGCCCTCGTAGGCTGCATAGCCATTGGTTATAATATTCTCAACCTGAAGCTCCTCCACGCTGGTCTCATTGTCGCTTGCCAGTGCAACCGCGACCACAGCCAAAATTGTTAGCAACGCGTACATTTTGTGGTCATCAACTGTGGCAAAGTTTGTTGGGAGTGGTGCTTATATAGGAATTTCATATAACTACATAGTTAATGCGCATAGCTATAAGCAAGACATAATGGTTTCAGTTATTAGTTATCTTAATTGCGGAAAGTGGGAAGTAAAAGAGGCTCGGCTTTAGTTTTCTGTTTTATTCACTTTTGGATCTTTTAAAGGAAGAAGTAGGTTGCATTTCTTGTTGTATCTAATTTAATTGGGCTATGTCATGCAAGTTTTTGGAAGTTTTTCACAATCCCATTCTAAAGATCAACACCGCTCTTGGCCATATTATGCCAAAAATGACAATTGAATTTGCGAAAATAGATACTTCCTCTTCTAGATTATTGTTTGAATTCAATGCCTATTCTGTACTCAACAGACAAATTAGTCGGTTATGTTTTCTCTACTGTTAACATAGATTGTTTTAGTTCATAAAATCAAGCTAATGTTTGAAACTAACGCAGATTCTGTTTAATTGATGTTGTCAGATTAAACTTATGAAATTTGAGTATAACCTCTTCATTGTTTACTTATGTAATCTTTGCGACTTTTGTTAAACTATCACCCAAAATTCTATATTACATCCCAAACAATTCTGTAATCGTTAAGAGAAAGCATAGCCTTAAGTAGTGTTGATTGCTCTTGAAAGTAATTTTATTCATTTGTAGTGGAGAAATCAGTACGAAATGCCAGTGTGTTGACGTATCCAGTCCAGATGGCTTGTGACACGAGCAAACCCAGATGGATCTCCAGCTGTGCAGCCTTTGGCAGACACAAAGCTGCTGACTCCGATCAATATTTGATTGTTTTGGGCAGTCAACGGGCCACCTGAGTCACCGAAACAAGTTGATGTGCCGCCCGGAGTTGCCACACAAAGTACTTGAGGCTTCGCCCAATCCGCGCTGTATGTCTTGCGACACTCTTCATGGGTGATGACCTGCAAGTTGACACACTGCAGCGTTGGTGGGCGTGTTCGTCGTAGTTGTCGCTCCCCAGCCACAGGCCATGGCCCATTGTCCGGCATACTGATTGTTGCGATCGCTGAGACTGGGAAGTCGAATGCTTCTGATGTTATTGTTGAAGTTGACGCGCGGTGTGCGAATCAGGGCGATATCATCGTTGGGATGATTGATAATATTATTGCCTCGCACGGTGTGCCTAATCTGGCCTCGGGCCCGTCTCAGTGAACCGTAGTAGATGGTCACCGAGTTGTAGGACTCTGTGCAGTGCGATGCAGTGAGCACCCAAGTGGGACCAATGATTGTGCCACCGCAAAATGAGTCACTGAACGAGAGGAACACAATGTAGGGAGCTGTGCCTTCAGTTGCCGTATAACCATTGGTAATAATGTTGTCGGGGAGCGCATCAAGCAGATCTGTGCTATTGTCTGTGGAGACAGCAGCCAGAAAAACCAGCGAAATTAAAATCAAGCACTTGCATTTTGATGATTAACTAATCACACAAAACGAATGGTTTTATAGTTGCTCGACCCCATGAACCAAATAATAACTTAATGATTTTGGTCATTAAGTGTGACAATTCCAGTAGATACAAAAGGTATGAAACCCAAGGCAATTGACAGCTGTACCCAGTTGTTAAAACCCCACGTGAATTTAAAGCGGTAATTATAAATCACGTGTAGAAATATTCTGGAATTTGTATCGTTGGCTAATGGGTTCAATGAGCTCTAATTTTGTTTTCTTGAATGAGAAAATAAGTTTTCTATAGCCACACAGGTAGATTAGAAGAGTCATTAGCTATAAGCTGGACTGATAGGACGAACCATTTGATTTATAAATATCTCTAACAAGTAAAATTCGCTTGTTGATTAATTGATTGCGGTGTCAGAAAGGAAATTGCAAACAAGACTTTGATTTCGTTGATTGTCTTAATCCTTCAATATGTAATAGTTTGTGTTAATAATAATTTTCCATTTGACCATCCCTCTATTAGCTGCAACGTAGCCGTCATGCTGCTCACTGACATTGTGGTGGACGGCATTCCGGGCATCGATTGGACCCTACACTTGCCGCTAATGCTGCACATTTTGTTCCTGGGTCTGGACCACACGCGCATCATTGTTCGCGAGCACTGCAAGCAACTGTGCGTCAATCTGCTCATTGTGCTGGCCGAGCACAACGATCATCTGACTGTGGCACGCATTCTACTCAACAGCGAGACAAGCAAATTGGATTTGGGGCTGACGGTGCCGGCGTTGCCTGTGATTGACAATAACTTCACAGAGCTGCATCAGCAGTTCGATAGCTATCTGCTGCACGTGAGTCCCCAGGCGGCAGCCTATGCGCTGCATCACAATGTGTCCAGCTCGACGATTATTGCGGCAACGCATGCCACAAATCAACAGACATTGCCGCCGACACAGACACAGAATCTGCAACAGCCGCCGCCAGCGCAGAGTGTGCTGAATGCGACGCCGCCAACGCTGGTAACAACGCCAGCTGCGCTGCAGATCAATCCCAACAACACCGAAAACTCGGAGGTGCCGCTTATACATGCAGATGAGCATGCGCCGCCACAGCCGGGACCCAGCATGCCCATAGCCCATGTGATCAAGAGTCTGCTGAAGTTCCTGGCCCACGACACCTGTCAGCCGCTGTGGAACTATGAGGACATCACGGCCAAGGTGTGGGCGGTCAAGTCGGCGGAGCAACTGAGCTGCTTCCTCAAGCACATGGTGAAGGTGTTTGCCGACAGCTATCCGCAAGCGCGCATTGCCGAGCGTTGGGCCCAGACCGCACTGCAATTGGGTTTGTCCTGCTCGTCGCGTCATTACGCGGGTCGCTGTCTGCAGATCTTCCGCGCCCTCAACGTGCCCATCAATTCACGCATGCTCTCGGATATTTTGTCGCGACTGGTGGAGACGGTGGCCGAGCAGGGTGAGGACATGCAGGGCTATGTGACGGAGTTGCTGCTCACGCTCGAGGCAGCCGTCGACAGTCTCGACTCGGACTTTAGGCCGCTCGATGTGATGAAGGACATTTTCAAGAGCACGCCCAACTTGAACAACAAGGACGGCGGTCCCAACTCCATACTGCCCGGCAAGAAGTCGCCCTCCGGCATGACGCCGCAATCCTCGAATTACTCGATACCCAGCCACGGACGTAGCACCAGCTACTCGGTCTCCTACTGCGGTCGCAAGGCCAACAACTCGCCCTGCGACAAGCAGGTGGAGCTGCGGAATCGCGCCTCCGGCATAGAGCTGGAGCGCAGCGTTGTCTGCAAGTTCGGCGGCGTGGGCGTTGGAGCGGGCTCGGCTTTGTCCAGATCACGCAGTGCCCAGAGCTTGAAGATGCTGGGCGATACGGCGACACAGGACGACAAGATGACCATACTGGCGCAGCTGTTCTGGCTGTCGGTTTCACTGCTCGAATCGGACTACGAGCACGAGTTCATGCTGGCGCTGCGATTGCTCACGCGAGTCTTGCACCGCCTGCCTCTCGATCGTCCCGATGCACGGGACAAGGTAGAGAAACTGCAGCAGCAGCTCAAGTGGACCGCCTATCCGGGTGTGCATGCACTGTTGCTGAAGGTAAGAGGATCCTGTGAAAAGTAGTTAGTAAGAGTATGATATAGATAGGGCGAATTCTCCGTCTTTATGAATACATACAATTTCAGCGACTATATGCGCTGGGAATAGTTAACTTGATACCATTTCATTCCTTTCATTTTGCAATTCAACGTTAGTCCATTTCCTAATAATAATAATAACTAATTATGAGTAACTTTTTTGAGTTTCATTGTGTTAGTAGTTGTTAGTGAGAAAACAATCGTGTATGTTACAATTATAATGTTTTACATATATAGCGAACAATTTTAAAGCACTTTAACCTTCATTCCTAGTTTACTAATTCTAGTCTTAAAATGTAAACTTTTTATACTCACAGTGTATCAAGTTATTATTAATTGTTGTTTAATCCGCTTTCAGGGCTGCACACACAGCGCCACTTATGAGCCGACAATCACACTGCTCTCGCAGTTTGCCCCACTGCTCAGTCTGCCCGTTTGTGATCCCACCCAGAGCTGTGCGTTCCCCATGAATGTGATTGCCCTGCTGCCGTACATGCTGCTGCACTACGAGGATGCCAATGAGATCTGCATACGCAGCGCAGAGAATATTGCACATGTGTCCACCGAGCTGGGCGCTAAGCTGGAGAATCTGGGCACTGTGATGACACTGTACAGTCGCAAGACGTTCTGCAAGGAATCGTTCCAGTGGACCAAGTGTGTGGTCAAGTATTTGCACGACACCTACGCACACATGGGCCTCCACATGCTGGCCTTCCTCATCGAGGTGCTGGAGAAGGGACCGCAACAGGTGCAGGTGCCGGTACTCAATGTCATCCATTGCATGCTTCACTATGTGGATCTGTCGGCGCCTCAGGCGCAAACCATCAATGCGGATCTGTTGCGTGCCATTGGCAAATACTTGGATGTGAGTCTGTCTAAGCTAATGCTGACTTATCGAAATGTTTTACTACATGATAATTCTCCTTGCAGACCGTCAACTGGAAGGACTCATTGAAGATACTTAAGCTGATTGTGACGCGCAGTTCGTCGTTGCAAGTGGTGCCGCCCAGTGATGGCAGCAGCGCCGGTTTATCGTTCTCCTTCTATAGCGCATATCCGGACTCGGATATGTTCTGTAAAAAGGAACTGGCCGGCCGCACCATGGAGTTCACCTTCGATGTTTCACAGACGCCGCTCATCGGTCGTCGCATATTGCTCAAGACGGAGGAGCCCAACGCTGTCGGTGGCGGCTCCAGCGGCGGTGCGTCCGGCACCGGCAACTCCTCGCTGAACTCGACGCTGACTAATGCCACGGCGGTAACGGTTGCGCCCGCCCAGCAGGCCAGTGCACAGCTGCAGCAGCAACGGGCCCACAGCAATGTGGCGGCCATTGCCGCCTCTGCCGTCGCTGCCCAGCAACAACAACAGCAACAGCAGCAGCAGCACCAACAGCACCTGCTGCAGCACCAGCAGCAACAGCAGATGCACCAACAGCATGCTGTTGGCCTCGGTGGCAGCATTGTCGGCACACCGAACTCACCGAGACGCAGTGCCAGTCTCTCGCCGGCGGACACCGTGCCGCTCAGTGGCTGGAAGCGTCCCTGGATGTCGCAGTGTCGGGTGCGCGAGTGTCTCGTCAATTTGCTCACCACGTGCGGTCAACGCGTCGGTCTGCCCAAGTCGCCATCGGTAAGTTGCTGCAGCGACGGGGACGGGGGACGACAGTCTGTCAGCTTGTACATTAGCAAGGTGCATGCTTTGATCTCCCCTAGCGCTAGCTCTTTCAGCTCCTGCTTTCTAATATATATTTACAAATACTGCGAGCATAATAATGTGGCCCGATCATCTCTACAGCAAATTATTTATTTTCTACTTCTTTTTCTTTCATGTAAAATAAACCAAAAAAAAAAAATCAATATCAATATCAAAATCAATCCGATATCAAAACAATAACTAACACGCCATTAATCATCATTAACAACCCGAACCAAACCTAATTATAGGACGATTTCATAAACTCAATTTGCTCAAAGGTAAAGGAACATGTTTCTAAAAATGCCACGTGTAGCTTTGTTTTTGTTTTGTGTCATTTGTTTGATTTCGTTGGCTCGTCGTTTCAGTTTTGTATCGTCGTACTTGATTCTTCTTTTTATTCCATACGTTCTCCCCACATAAAAGTAGGATACGTTCCTGTTTTCATTTCATATAAAACTTCACTTAAAGCTAGAATCCGCCTGTTCAAGTTTACTTTTTGTTTCATTCCACCTATTGCGTACAATATACAAGCATGTTTTCGATCTCATTTAACTAAAGTATTTAGACTTTTGTCTTAGAGGAATTGCCATTTGTCTGTTATTAAGATTTCATGTCTTTTCCATATATTTAATTTGATTTCATCGTATACATTACTGTCAGTGATAATATGATATTTTTCTGCCTAATTGAATCATGAAAAGTGTTTGTTTATTTTGTTGTTTACTAATTATTTCTTATATTATGAAAATTTCCTGTAAAACTTTAAACGTTCATTTCACAAATGCTACAAGCATAATGGGAACTTAAACATGTTTGTTTTGTACGATTTCCTTTTTACTAACCATGCCATAACCATTGTCTCCCGGTCCATATTACTTCGTTTCGTTTATTTCCATTGTGTTCCGTGCCTGTGAATGCGCATGTGCCTTTTGTTTCAAAACTATACGTTTCGTTTTCTTGTTTTAACTTTTACACGATCAGTCGTTGAGCACGTCACTTCTAACGGGATCGATTGCGACCAGACAAAGCGTAAGCTTTCCAGTCTACTACTTATCTATTTATATGTATACATATATATATATAAATATATATATATGTGTACTATATCTGTATATCTGTATCTGTATATCATATATTAATTATTTTCTTAGATCGAATTGAGTGTTTATTTGTTATGTGCCTTAATTTGAATGTTACTAACGTTCCACGATCCGACAATACGCAGGTTATATTCAGCCAATCGTCCGATCTTATGGAACGTCAGTCGTCGGCCGCCTCATCTACAGAGGAGACATCCGGACCACAGGGTGATCTCAGCAGCGGTTCTCGACGCGATGATGGTCAACCCGATTTCACCGTTTTCAAGGACTTTGATTTCCTGGAGTACGAAGATAGCATTGCTGGCGAATCGACGGACAACTTCAACTGGGGTGTGCGACGCCATCAGTTGTTCGCTGGCGACGACGAATGCTTGAATTATGGCAGTGGCATTGGTGGCTCCATCAAGGGTGGCCACTCCTCTGCCCTGGAGGATAGTTTCAGCGACAAGACGCCCATTTTGAGCAAACGCAAGCGACAGACAGCCGACGACTCCTCTGATGAGGAAGGCGAATCGGAGTCGCCACTCGATGACGATCATCGTCAGTCGTTCCTGAAGAACACCTTTAACGCCGTGCCGCCCACATCCTTGAGTCTGCGGGAGCGTCGTCGTCGCAATTCGGTGTCGCGTAGCGATACCAGTGGCTCCAGTGCTGGAGATTTGGGTGACATCACGCCGTGCAATGCTTCGCCGCATCTGCAGGGCATCATACGCTTTGGTGCCGCCATACGTGATGAGGCCGAGGAGAACTGGCGACGTCAGCTACAGTCGATGCTGGTTAATCAGCCATCGGCACACACCTCTGAGCTGCTGATGCAATTGTATCGACTGATCAAGGAGCTAACGTTCAAGACAATCAGCATCTCGAAGGAGGCAAAGAAATTCTTCACAGGCATCGGTTCGCAGTTGGGCAATCGCATATCGCTCTTCACAGATCTGTTGAGCTCACGCGCCGATCCGCCGCGTGTTTGGTGCAGCGAGCTGCAGACAACCACGCCCAAGTTGTTCGAAATGCTGCGTTTCAATGTGCTCGAGGTGCAGGAGCATCTGGAGACGTTCTTCGATCGCAAGGATCAGGTGCTTGAGGTGAGCTCAATTAACGATAATACAAAATAAAGTAAATTTTGAAAGTCCACTTGTCCGTTTCAGTGTTTGGATGCGGTGAAAACGTCATGCAAGTTGTCGTTGTTCAATGAGTCGGATGTCGCTGCTTCCGGGTTGGAGATGCCCAGCAGCAGCTCGAACATTGCCTATATGCCTTTTGATCCCGCTTCCACGGAGGTGGTGCTCGATCTGGGCCGTTCCTTGTACAAACTAATGTTTCAGCTGCTGCTGCTTATCGAATCGAATCATAAAATATCCTCGAATGTGGTCAATCATTTTCGCGTTAACGAAAACGTAAGTGCAGCAATCTTGATAGCTGTATTTGTGAGGTATTAATCATTTGTTTTGCTGTTACAGATGCATGACATATCCGATCTTTATGCTTTGGTGCGCGACGCTTTGGTGCGTTGCACTACCGAGGCAGAGTTCGATTGCCTGGAGTCATCCACTTCCACGGAGGGAGAGCATACGCCAACGCCTTCGCCTGGCTTGCCCATGACCCAGGAGGAGTTTGAGGCATCGTTGCATGAGCATATTGGTCTGCAGCGCTGGTCCAGCGCCATTTCGCATGTGCGGCAATATCGACGTGTCTCCACTCTCAATGCGGGCGATCAGAGTCTTACCATCTTCAGCTATGGCAATCTGGACAGTCGCATCAAATTCGACGAGATGACCATCATATTGAATGCCTATGCTCACAGCATTATGAAGGATCGTACAGGTTTGCTAATCATTTAACAATTATATATTCTGTTGAGCGGTTTGTAATAATTGTTTTGTGTTGCAGAGGACTTTATTGTCTCGAAATCGGACTCGGAGCTTTTTGAGGTGTACGCAATTCTCTCGGAGAACTTGTATCACGTATCCAGCGCCTTGGCCAACATGGAAATCAACATGAAGAGCTATCATATGGGCGCCGGGTCAAGCAATTTGCATCGCAGCGAGCAGGACATTGTGACAAATCTTTAAATCTAAATGGAACTTTTACATATGGCTAAATTTAGTGCAGGATTAAGCTCATTTTGATATGCTATCTAATCAAATATATAGTTGTTAGTATTTAAGCAGCATTATAGGAACTTACTACCCCACTATCATTCAGTTGTGAAAGAGTTGATAAATCATTATTGTGAACAAATGTGTTTTTTAGGTAAGAGTACAATAAATTACATAATATATTTACATACAAGAACTCATAAAACAGCTATGGCAATTAGTTTTCCTAACCCGATCTGCGTTGTTGAAAGAGCCCAAGAAATAATTTCCAATATCGTGTTGTTTTTTGTATAAAATAAAAACATTTAATTATAAAGTATTGATGTCATTTTGATCCACACATTGAACACATGGACAGCTTAAACTAAAATAGAGCAAAATTTTTCAACATGTACAAAATATTTAAAAATGTGCCTAACTAGTTGAACAGTTTCTTGAGCGCTTTTCGTTGCTGCTTATTGTATTCGGCCAGCAGCTGCTTGGCACTGTTCAGTTCATTGAGGATCTGTTTGTTGTCTGGCAACAATTTGTGGGCATGCTTCAGGTCCTTGATAGCCTCCTCATAGTTTCGCATAGCACTCTGGGCTTGACCGCGTCTATAGAACGCCTTGCTGCAATTCGGATCCAGACGTATGGCCTCTGAGCACTCATATTTGGCATACTGGTAATTCTTCAGCTTCAGCTCCACAGCAGCCATGTTGATGTTGTTAACCACGGAGAATTCATCGAGTTTTCGCAGATCCGAATCGTTGGGGCAGCCCTTCAACTGCTGCCAGTCAAAGTTCTTGCGCAGCATTGTGTAGTAACGATTTGCCTTGCGGTATTTGGCACGTGCTTCATGATATCTGCCCAGCTGAAAGAAGTGATTGCCCGACTGCCGCATGCCAGTCAGCAGCTGAACTGTGGCATCGGACTGCAAGAGATACGGTTGTTCTTTAGTACATTGCGGTTGTTATGTAACTGATGCTGCAACTCACTGTGGGCTTTGTAAATTTACCCGTCCAATCCTGTGGATATGGCGGCAGTTTGTCAGCTGTCTCATCATTGCAGTCCACACCCCAATCCATGTCCGGTTCAATTTCGCCACAGTCGCTGATTATGATGTCCACCGTGGGATTAGCATCATCCGTGCAGTTCTGTTCCATTTCTGCCACGATGCCGAGACCACGCAGCACGCGACCCACGACGACATTGGTGCCGTTAAGGTTCTCGCAACCCACGGCTGTGATGAAGAACTGTGAGCTATTCGTGTGTGGCTTGCCATAGTTGGCCATGCTGACGACGCCCTCATCATTGTGCTGCAAGTGGCGAGATGAAAGATATTCTTGTTGGCATTGCAAAATTTACCACTCACCGTCAGTTCAAAGTTCTCGTCTTCGAAGAGCGGGCCGTAGATGCTCTCGCCGCTGGTGCCATCGTTGTTGACCAAATCGCCACCCTGGACGGCAAACACTCGCTTGATCGTATGAAAGCGTGTGCCCTTGTAGTGCAGCGGTTGTCCCAGCTTCCCGATGCCACGTTCTCCTGTGCACAGGGCACGGAAATTTTCCGCTGTCCTTGGCACAACATCCTTGCGCAGTTCAATTATCATGCGTCCAGCTGCGCAAAAGTAAATACACAAGCACACATACACGCATTATTTTGTAGGTCAATCAGATTGTGCGACTTTGCTTTGCTTACCGCTTTCCAGGCCAATGCTGATGTCCAAGTAGACCAAAGGATTCGTCGACTTCACGGGCTGCAGCAGCTTCTGTTGCGTTGCATCCATTTTTGTCATCTAGTCGCAGACTTCTGTCCACCAATTGTGTTTGTAACCGATGTTGAGCCAACTTTAAATTAAGTAAACAAATGGCATACGATTTACACTTGAACCATGACCAGTGCTGCCCATAAGCGTTGTTGCGTCTGCAGCAACAGCTGATTGGGAGCTGCCAACTGCGCGTAAATTGGTTGGCCACCGGAAACCGTTAATTATTTGAATTTATATGTTGCTGATATGAAATGAGTTTATTAAAATGTATTTTTAAAGTATGTTGTATTAAATAAATATAATACTATTAGCATTAATATTAAATATAAGTAAAATGCAATGTAATCGATTATACAAGAATAAACATATTTTAAACTTCAAACTTTTAGTGAATATTATTTTATTTCACTAATATATCTTAAAAAATTGTTTTGGGCCTGATATAATTGAAGACTCCTATTGTTTTTTTTAGCTTTATAATTACATCTATTACCCCTTTCCCAGTCTCTTGAAATGAATTAAATTGCTCATTTCTCAGGTCGACTTTAGTTGTTTCGAGTTTTCCCCTAATGCTTCCGTCTGTTCCTAAATTTTTAATGTGACGCCCACAAAATTTTCATAGTTATTTTAGCTTCATTGAACAAGAGTTGCACAATGTATGGACAATAAAGCAATTTACCTAGAAGCAACCATATAATTTACCACTAATTGAGCCAGGAGCCCCCTTCGAAAAAATGCTATAAAAGAATGCATTATTATAGGTCCTTCATTAGTTTCACTTTCTTATTTTCGAATGCAGAACATGCTGGAACAGGAGCTGCAGATGATTGACGACTTGCCTAAGCCAGGACTCACCTGGGTGGAGTACAGCGCTTACGCATTGGGCATTAATCTAGCGCCAAGGAAGCGCAGTTCTTGGCCCTGTGGATTGTAAGTTTCCTAAACAATTCCAAGACTATATATATACTCAATTATATGCTCTAATCATTTATAGCCTAAGATGGTTCGCGTTGTTTGTGAATTTGTGCATTATATACAGTCTTATTCAATTCATAATGGCAAACTATACAGTGTCATTTGAAGCTTATGTAGAGGTAAGTGCTGAGTGAAATTACTTCAAAAGATTTTGTCTTACAATCTGCTCCTTGCAGGCTGTTCTCCTAACATTTCAGCTTTCTGTGGGATTAGTAAAAATGATGCACTTTCACCACTTTATAGACTCTTGCGTGGAGCTTGTTTACAACACTGAAACAGCTGATGGGCTCAAGAACTTGGGTCTGTTTGAGTTGGGTGGGTTTAACGCATTTTATAAAGTTACATCACTTTTAATTGATCTCTATTTAAAGATTTGCCAAATAAGCTGAAATTACGTAAAACCTTAGGATCGATATTGTCAAAGAATTGGCAGGAGATTGATCGCCAGGTCATGTTCTTTTTCAAGATTGTATGCATGCCAGTGCTGTACTATACAATGAGACCCTACTTTCAATACATCTACGATTGCTACATAATACACGACGCTTGTGAAATGACTCTGAGTAGGTTTGGATACCATTAACCATTAAATCTAGGTAATGTTTATTATCTATATCTAGCTTATCCCGCCATTGTGCCATTTATGCAGCTGGGCAACTATCAACTACCCTCATATTCCGTGCGCTTTTTTCTGCTGCAGTCGGGACCCTTTTGGTGCTTCTTTGGTAGGGCTGGCACTAGTTCTAATTGAAATATTTATTTAATTTAGAGCTATTGTCTCCTTCAGCTGTCTTTGGCTTCAACAGTCTTTTTGTGGTGCTCACCAGGTACGAAGCTTGCCTTATCGAGATCCTTCGTTATTTGGTGCAGCACTCTACATGCGATTCAGTGGTTCCAAAGTATTTGAGAGTCCCTTATCTCCGCTGCTGTGCTCGACTATTTGCACGGATCTCAAGGTAATATTTGTTAAATGTATTTATTTATATGTATAATATATTAGATTTATTAAATATCCATTGCAGACATCATGCACAAATCGAGAACCTCTTCAAATATATTATTCTGGTCCAATGCGTCATCAGCAGCATCTTGATTTGCATGTTACTTTATAAGATCAGCACCATAATGGTAGGTTAGGCTTTTGATTAAATGTTGAATGCCGTTTTCAGAGATTTTATTAAAAATTGTAGGAAGTGGGTTGGGTTTGGATGGGTATGATTATGGTTTATTTGGTGACAATAACTCTGGAAATCAGTTTGTACAATGTTAATGCTCAAAAGGTGGAAACGCAGGTAAGTTCAAAAGGTATTCTTTGAAAATAATTTTCTAAGTGGATTTTTCAGAGTGAGTTACTCTTCTACGACTGGTACAACTGTGCCTGGTATAACGAATCCGAGGATTTTAAGTTCATCATCAAACTAATGCTGATGTTCTCGAGGAAAACCTTTGTACTTAGCGTCGGAGGCTTTACCAATTTATCACACAAGTTTCTGGTGCAGGTGAGGTCATCAGGAGGTTAATTTCTAGAAACCGAAAATAAAAATTCTATAATCTGTCAGGTCTTTCGCACCAGTGGAAATTTCTTTCTACTTTTAAGAAATATGAATAACAAATAATCGTCAATTACATATATAGATTATAACGTTGGAAAACTTTTATTAATCGTATTTTAAGGTAAATCGACTTAAACACAGTGAAAATATTGTAATTGGCACATTAAACGTAGATGACAAATATGTTAAAATATTTACGTAGCTGTAGATTAGAATAGTTCAGGGATATATTAGAGAAATGCAATGGATTTGGAGGATTGCTTGGGGAATTGTACACGGCACAGTTTTAATGTTTTCAATATATAATACAGTCGTTCATGGCTGGCTTGAATTTAAAGCACAATTGGCAGTTAAGAACATTTTGAAGATTGGGCATCATGCTTCAATATAATCAATGATGTATATGAATGATGCATTAAAGCTTAACATTTCTTAGATTTGTTTATCTGGTTTCTCGTTTGTCGTGTGTTTTTGTTTTTGTTTTTCTTTACTTTTCCTTTACTAAACACAATATTTCAGCTATAAGACTAAAACTCTATAATTTCATTCAACGGCTAAGGTCTAATTCGAATTGCGATTTGCGATTCCCGATTTCGACTTTGATTTGTTCGTCTTCGCCTGGTACTTAGATGTTAATTGAAGTAGTTGGTAGTTGGTAGTGCATTCGTTATTATTATTAATATTATTAGATGTGTCTAGGGCTCTAGACGATTGCGCCTAAAGCAACCTGCCGGCAGTGCTTCCGATATGAGGCGAATGTTCGCCACCTCGTCCTCTAGATCCGCCAGTTCGACATGGTATTTATCGATCAGCTTCTTTTGTATATTGCGCTGTTCTCGATACTTCTCGATGCGTCCCGTCAGATTCACGCGATTGATGTCGCCCTCAACAATACTCAGACGATTCTCTGCAATGCATTAAAGCATTAAAATGTATATTTGCAACTCACATCGAGTCTCTTAAGCATACCCAATTTATCCAAATCTGCGGTGTTGATGTCCTTGAGGTTTTCCAGCTCATCCTTGATGGCAGACAGCTCGGAATTGGCCGTCTCGATTTGCTTCTGAGCATCCTGCGTATTGGCCTTGGCCTGACCCACCTTGCGCTTGGCATCGTCCACCAGATTATCATCTTTGGTTGAATTATCCTCCAGTTGGAAGATGTTGACCTCTGTCAACTTGACACGATGATTCAACTGATCGGCCTCATCTCGCAGCTTGCGAGCCGCAACTTTGGTCTCGTTGGCCTTGCGACGAATTAACTCAGCATCCTGTGGAACCGTACATGGTGTAAGTGAGTGAGAGAAAACTATAGATAATGCCAGCTTACCTTGGAGGCCTGTTCGGCGTACTTCTCCTGGGCCTCTTGGGCATTATTCTTGGCCTCGTTGGCGTTCTTGTTGGCGCCCTCCAAGGCATTGTCCGCCTGGCTGATCAAATTGCGCGCATGATTAATGTCCTGCTCGATGCTTGGCACCAATTCCATGGCCTGGGCCGCCTTCTCCGAGGAGCGCTGCACATCCGACTGGAAGCCGGCGAGTTTGTTGTAAGTGTTGTTGGCCTCCTTGAGCGTGTTGTCGCCTTGCTCCACAGCCTTGGTGGCACGTTCATGTGCCGCCTTGGCGCGTGCCAAGAGCTCAATGTCGTCCTTCTTCTGGGCATCGGCGCTGTGAGCAAAAGCATACAATAACCCAATATTAGAATCTTGAACTATTTGACACCTAAACGAATGAAATTCATAAATTCATAAGTTCCTTTCATAGTATTAGTAACTTACTTTCTTCAGTCAACCAATAAGAATTAATTATGCCCTTCTTAGGCTTAGAGCATTCGACTTACCGTTTGAGCACCACATTGGCCAGCTCGCTTTCAGTGCCAAAGTCGCTGAAGAGATTGCCATTGCCGTCGGACAAGTCGTTGATCTGCTTGAGCAGCAAGTCGGCGCGTTCATTGGCAGCCACCGCCTCCTGCTTCAGCTTGGTGATGTCGATGTCAGGCTGGGTCTGACGGTTGACATCGTTGAGCAGCGTGAGAGCAGCATCGTAGACCTCGTTGGCCTTGCGCAACGCCTCCTTGGAGGTTTGGGCCACCCTGCCCAGCGAATGCTTCACTTGATCAAGCTCCAGTCGCACCTCGGAGCGCAGTTCGACGCCCACCTGCTGCTGCAGATCGATGGCATTCTTGGCCAGCAGATGTGCCTTCTCCACGGCATCCTTGGCGTCCTTGGCATTCTTCAGATCGTACTGCGCCTCCGACTCCAGACGATCGGCCAGGGCGCGTGCATCGCGCGATATATCCGAGATCTGCTCGGACTGCTCGCCAAACTCCACCGACTTATTCTTGGCCTTGGCCAAGGCTTGAGTGCCCTCATCGGTGAGCAAGTCCAGCGCCTGCTGCAGCTCCTTCTTGGCATCGTCGATAATCTCATGCAGTTGCGTGTAATTGCTGCGTGCCTTGGCAATCTCATCGTTGGCATCCTGCTGCAAGGCATCGGCGCTCTCCAGATGGCCACGCATGCTGTCCAGTCGCTTGTGCAGATCGTCGATGACCTCCACATAGGTCTGGCCACCTTCGCCAGAGCCGGAGCGCGCATCCTGCGCCAAGACAGCCACCTTGTCCTGCACAGCGCGCAGCTTGCCCTCGAACTCGTCATCATTGGTCACGGGGGTGCGAGCAATCTCGTCGAGAGTGGAGCTCAGATTGGCCAGCTTGGCGCGATGCACATTGGCCGCATCCTGCACCAGATTGTAGCAGTCGGGGCAGTCAACGCAGCCACGATGGCGATCGTACTTATTCTCCTTACAGCGATCGCAGCGACGTCCTTCCACATTGTCGTTGCAGGGACACTGACCATTCTGATCGCACTGGAAGCCCTTGGAGCCGCTCTCATCGCAGTCACACGACTTGCAGCCATCGACGGAGAAGCCAAAGAAGTAGTTGGCACACTGATCACAACGCACACCCACTACACCCGGCTTGCAGTGGCACTGACCTGTCAGGCGATCGCACGTGGAATTGTAGCTGCCCACGGGATCGCACAAACAGTTCTCACAACCGTTGCCCGAGCGTATGTTGAAGTAACCCGGCTGGCACTCGCCACAGTCGCGTCCAATCACATTCGGCTTGCACTGGCACTGGCCGGTGACCTGATCGCAGCGCGAGATGCTCTGCTCGTCCTGCTCGGTGCCAGCTGCATAGCAGCTGCAGCGATCGCACTTGCCGTGCGGCAGCGCGAGAGGATCGCCAAAGTGTCCGGGCAGACACTGGTCGCAGTGCTCGCCAGCCGTGTTGTGTATGCACTTCAGGCACTCGCCGGTGGTGCGATTGCAGTTGCCGACGGCATTGGGATCCACGTTGCCGTTGCAGTCGCAGCTCTTGCAGGTTTGCACCTCGCCCAGCAGGCCAGTCGGATCGCCGTAGAAGCCATCGCTGCACTGTTCGCAGCGCGAGCCAAAGTAGCCCACGGGGCACTCGGTACAGATGACAGTGTCGCCGTTGATCTGCAGGCAGGCGCCATCGTTGGGGCAGGGACAGCGTTTGCAGTCGTAGGGTGTGCCGCCCAAGGCGTTGCCGTAGTAGCCCTTGGCGCACTGGTCACAGTTGTCGCCCTGCGTGTTGTGCTGACAGATGCAGCTGCCCGTCTCCGAGTCACAGATGTCCGCATGGCCGTGACAGTCGCAGGGTATGCAGGGCATGAAGGGTCCGCCGCGTGCCGGACTGTGGCGATAGCGTGGAGCGCACGACTCACAGAACTGGCCCAGATAGCCCTCCGGGCAGGTGCACTGTTCAATCCACGTGGCCGGTTGTCCGGCAGCGCCGCGATGCGCTGTTTGCAGCTCCACATCGTCGAGATTGGCCTCGCCCTGCACCGAGTAGGTGGCGCGTATCTTGATGGCCGTCAGATTGGAGAGGATGGAGAGGAAGCCGCGTGCCGACTGACTGGGCTGCCACTGATAATCGTGGTGCTCGTGCAGACGGAACTTGTACTCCTTGACTCCTTGGTCGGGGATGCTGTTGCCCTGCGCAAAGATGGGCAGCGAGATCTTGCTGCCGGCACCCTCGAGTATCACGTCGCTGGCACTGGTGCTGGGTCCCACCTGGCCGACCAGCTGCAGCTTGAAGCTCAGATCGCGATTGTAGGAGGCGCGCTGATCGCCGAGGAAGCGATCGGGCGCCTGGAAGTAGACGTATTCATTGCCCTGGGCTGTGGTGCCGATGCTGCGACTGTATTGATTGTACTTGATGTCAACTTCGCGACGGTTCGGATCGATGGCGGTCCAGCGTTCCTTGTGCTTGTTGAAGTTCGAGGTGACAGAGACGACCGAGTAGCCGGGCGCGGTCTGACACTCGGAGGTGTGGCCATAGCAGAAGCAGGGCGTGCAGCCGAAGCGATTGCTGTGATCCAGATTGAAGAAGCCCGGCTTGCATCTGCAGACAGAGAGAAAGAGAGAAGGTTTTTTAAGTGTCTACACATATATGGGAACTCTTTGCGACTTACTCGTTGCAGCGTCTGCCCTCGACGTTTTCCTTGCAGAAGCAAATACCCGTCTCGGCGTCGCAGGCTGGCGTGTTGTCCTGGGAGCCATGCGAATCGCAGCCACACGGTTGGCAGCCATGCGAGCCAAACTGGAAGTAGTTGTTGGCACAGCGATCGCACTTGTCGCCCGTCACGCCCGGCTTGCACTGGCACTTGCCCTGGCTGTTGCACTGCAGCGAGCGGGAGCCAACGGGATCGCAGTTGCAGTTGACACAGTAGGCGCTGTCACGCATGTAGAAGTTCTCCTTGCACCGCTCGCAGTTGGGGCCATCACGATTGTCGCGACAGTCCAGACAATGGCCGCCGTGTCCCGTCAGATTGAAGAGATTCGCATCGAAGTAGCACTTGTCCGCAAAGCCGTTGCAGTTGCAAGCTGCAATCAAAGCAGGTTAGTAAGCAATTGGTTTAGGGGGCGTGCTCTTAATTTACAGTTGATGAAATACCAGTGCAACAAATCGTTGCCACTAATGCGATTCGTTTTCAGCGCATAGTCGTAGGTCCAGCCGTAGCCTTTGGCTTGGACAACGAGGCAAAGCAGTGGCAACAAGCTGCACAGACGCAACATGACTGACTGACTGAGCGAGCACAAGTGTCTGGTACAAGTGGCAGCTAACGGCACAGCAGTCTGTCCTTATATAGATCAAGTCACACTACAGTGGGGCAAATGCCATTGAAATTAAATATATTTTGAATGCTGTCAGTTGTACTTAGATGTTGTATAGTTGCATTCTGTGGTTATCACAGTAACTGCAAGCATATCGATGCTGATATTGAAATTCAGTGTGCAAAGTTGCATTAAAAATTCAAGTTGCAATATGAAGATTTGATATGACATTCGAAGCTAGCGCTGTCGCAAGCTCTTTGCAGTGTGTTTAATGATTACTTTGCAATAATTAAATGCCTTGTCTTTCAAGCATAAACATCTCTTTAGAGTGCCGTAGATCTCGCTTCAGCCCAGTGTGCACTGTACTTTGTGTAACCAGTTCTAGCGTATGTTATGATGTTCTTTCTATTCGCCTACCTTTGCACTCGTTGACTTCTGTCGACGTTGCCCTTTTCCACTTGACGTCGTTGTACAGCGGCAAGCAGCGATCGCAGTCGGGTCCATCAGTATTGTGGCGACACTCGCAGACGAGCGTGCGTTCGCCGTGCATGCCTGTGCTTGCCACACACTTGCTGGCGTGACCGTTGCACTTGCAACGTGCACCCACCGCAATGTCACTGATGGCATAGAAGTACGACTTCAACACTTGCGAATCGCCAAACAATTCATCACCAAAGGTGTTCAGACGATCCAGCGTGATCCTAATGTCGGTGGCCGTCACCCAGTCCTGCAACTCCAGACTGCGCTCAAAGTTGATGCCACTGGGGCGACCTTCGAGCGTGGAGAAGGCGATTTCACCATCAATCAGCGGCGAGATGTCGCTGTACTCGCTCGTACAGAGAGCATGTGCCTCGCCCTCGCCCTTGCGGATGGCGCGGGAGTCGGGCAGCAAGTAGATGTCCCGACAGGTGGCGCTGTAGTACTGGTAGGGTATCCAGGGACCGTGTTCGGAGGTGCGCTTGTAGATCGTGAAGGACTCGGGACGTGGTGAGCGGAACAGAATGCGCACATAGGTAATATCATACGATTTACCTGTGAACACACGGAGAGAGTATAAATTAAGATGAATGCCTTAAATGTTGATATTGCTTGGACTCACGTAAGTGCAGCGTGAGATTGACGTGGTTGGGATGCTGAATGCCCTCGAACATGGTCTCCGACTGCCACCACGATGGATTCTGTGGATCGTGTAGATCCGTGAGGAATGCAGGACTATGGTCGCCATAACTAAAAAAGAAAAACATTTAAATTTCACAAGCATATCGAAAATGTTGAGTAATCCGCATGGTACCTGCAGACGCCACAGTTCTTGAGATTCGTGTTCATCATCTGCGTACAAAAATGGTTGTCGCCCTGCTCGCCGCAAGTGTTTGTCGACTCGATTTGCAGTTGATACGCAGCATTGATGAACTCCGGCAAACATTTCTGTCACAACGAGAGCGAGAGAACGCAGACAGTGAGAAAGCGTATTTTAAGTATACGCTGCGTAGCGTTAATTGATAAGAGAAAGTAAGAGCATCAAATACTGTGTGTTCACGCAATTTATGTTCACATTAATTGAGTCAACAGCGCTCAATTGGTTTGTATGTCTCCATTTGAATAAAAGCCAGAGTAGCGGAACTATTGACCCAGCATGCAATTCAATTGCGTGATCACAGACTACTTGGGTTGCTTGTACTATGATTAATAGAGTGAATACTTGGGGAAGTACTATGATTTATACAGTGATAATGTATGTTGATTGTTGCATTAACCACTAGATATCGTAATACAATTATTACTATTTCGACAACTATTATTTATAGACTTCTTCTCACCTGTGGTCGGCCATAGGGATCGTAGCATTCCAGCGCCGGCATGAATGTGGTGCCACGCAACTCGTGTCCGCCCGCCGAGTTGATGGGCTGCCGTTGCACGCCCAACGCTGCCGTTGCACAGTGACAGAGCAGAATGCCAGCGAGCAGCAGACGCGCCATTGAGGAGGAGCCTATGCTTAGACTCCGCCTGCTGCGCTTCATCCTGACTTTTGTGGTATCAATCAATGGAAGGTCGTTATGCTATGCACTAGGTGGTCACGCAACACCACACGATCTGTTCGAGTTTGTCTAAAGTGCTAAGGTGGGTTTATAGTTTCTTTGTTTTTTGTTTGTCTGCTGGCTTTTCACTGTTCGCTGTTTACAGCATAATTGCAGTTTTCTGTTTAACGTTGGCAGGTTCCGGAGCGGCTTCACACGCTGCAAAAAAAGTGCACAGCATCAGCATTAGCTAATCCCCAAAAATATATGCATATGGTATAGAGAACTTTTTAGAGCACTTCCAGCACATCTGTTGTCCATATTGACTGCGATATATCGAGTTATTTCCGTTCAGAATGTGTTATAGTTTTGCAAAGGCGTCTTTAATGCTATCACTTGGTCGGATTCAATTACAACAGTCTGGATATTAATGTTAGCTTAGAATTTGCAATAAAAATTACATACACATCAAGACTCTACTTGTGCTATGTCAAAATATATGCATATGTGGAATAGTTATAATGAATCAGTTAACGATGCCGCAAATATCTGTTAGGGTATTAGTTTGGCGGCGTTCCAAAGATCACTGTTGATCTTTGCTTGCTTTTAATTAGTTCGTTTGCCGGGCCAAAAACAGCTCATAAAAACAAACTTTAGTCAGTTCGTCAATAAGTAAGTTCCACGATCTGTCTGTGAGTTCATTGAAGCTACAACAACGACAACATTGCCAGCATGATTGTTGGCACATTGTATAAACAAAGCAAAACAAAACAGAATACCAAAAAAAAAAAAAAAACTGCAAATGAAAATTTCAAATAGGAACAACAAAAAGGCACAAATGTACACAAACACACACAGACACAGACGAGAGTACACTTGCTGGAAATGAACTCAAGCATTGCCCACAAAATTTGTGTTTCCGACTACAGCAACTACATGTATATGTGTATGCAGCATTCTCCTCCCCTCCCCCTTAATGCTCTACAGCATTAACGTCCTCCATTCCCTGCCGAAAAAACAGTACAACAGTTGCTCTAGCCGCAGTAAGAAAACTTGAAATAATTCCGAACGATGATTTCATCTACATACTCCGCCATATAGCCCACTCACTCGTTCACATTGTATCTAATACATAATACGTGTGTGTGTGTGTGTGGATGTAAATGTATCTGTATCTGGGGATAAGCGTGTAAACTTTGCAATTATTTCAGAACTCGCCACTTGGGTCATGTGTGGAGAATGCTGAGTGCATATCGGTGCTATGTTTGGATGCACTCTGATTATTCTTAGCCAAGGTTAGATTCATTTAAACCTCTGAATTCAGTTAAGTTGCTCAACTAATTAGCAAATATGCACAGTAAATTGAGTCTATTTACTTAGTGAAGATGGAACAAGATGATATCATAAATGCTTATGACAGCACTGAGCTGATTTTAGCCACACGCTAGATAAGTTGACCGAAATCAGAGCTGATGTGAAGAGTTGATTGAAGAGTGAGGAATGCAACTGAAGGCACTGCATAAAGGAAATTCACAAGAATATTCCAGTTTGTCGTGGTATAATCCAGTCTAGATAGCAGATTATAACGTTTGAAATGAATATTATAAATATTATGTGCAGTGTTAATTGTGCTGTGTTAAAGTGTTATTGTTAATTTCGAATTTTAGAAATACTTTCAATTTCATCAAACACAATTTGTTAATTGTTTGCAAAATTCCTAATTTACTTTTTTTTATCAATTTTTAAATATATTTAGCTTTGAGAGAGTGCTCCCCAATAATGAGTACACAGAGTTTGAACTCTTTGTAGATTTAAGAGATTTTTTTTGTTGGTTTTTTGGTTGGTGATCGGGCTTATCAGCGACGTCGTCTCAGATTTTCAAACACAGAAACATTTTTATTTCGAAACCGAATTAAGCACAGGAAATCTTTGGACTGTCGTCGGCGCCACATTTGATACACTGGTGCCTCAGATTTCGAGCTGAACTGAGCTGAGCTGAGCTGTGGAACCCTTTGGGAATGAGTTCAGCTGAGGCCAAGACACAAGCACATACACTGGTCATGTTATAGAGATATTTAATATTATATATTTTATATATAAGTGCAAGTGTATGTGTAGTTGTGCGTTTATAAGTATGTATATATAGCACGAATGTACATCCGCTCCATTCAGATTTCAATTGTTGAGCTGGTGCTGCTGCTGTTGCTGCTACCGAGATGTTGCTGTTGCTGTTGCCGTTGAGTTGCTGCCGCGATACGCGCCTATGAACACGAGTTCCTTTTGCGATAAGAATTTGGGGCTACGAACTAGTGTGCATAGTGTGTGCGATATGTGGTATGGTTATATGTTAGAGGGTAACCATAAGTCAACTACAAACTGAGCAGACAGATACGAAGACGGCGATCGAGACGAAGACTTTTGCTTCTTGCCTTGTCTCTGGTGTGCGTGTTTTGTTTGTGCGCTTTGAAACTGCGTTATTGTTTGCACCTTTTGCTATTTATCTTTATTGAGGCGTTTGTTTTTATCAACTGTTTCACTACACACACGCGCGCACTCAAACACACACTCAAACACTCACGCACACTCGCAGGTAGAAGAAAAGCAAACGAAATCACTCAAAAGAAACTGCACACGCGAGACGAGAGCGAACGCACGCTCAGATACTTTTTACGAAACTTGGTTGGATTTGATTTAGTTGCTTTCTGTTTCTGTTTTTGTTTTTGTAACGCGGCGATGCACAGGGCCCAACAACGGCAGCAACAAATACTGCGTTTATTTATGGCTTATTTTTGTTGTGTGTAGACACATTTCTCTCTTGCCGCACACATGCTGCATTTGGAACATATTTCTTGATGGGTTTTCCAAAAAAGCGTTTTTCGTCAGCTTATTAATAGTTTGCCTTGTGGCATGGGAAATCAACTGCTGCACCAGCGACTGCATTTGCATTGCTTTCCTTTTTTTGTTGTTTTTGGTTTTGAATTTGTTTTTTTTTTTCTGTTTTTGTATTTTTTTATGAAGTACTTTGCACTCACACACATGCACTGCTCACTTTTCTGCTGAATCGGGTTAAAGTTGGCATTTTGGACGGATTTTTTTAGTTACGAGTACATTTCATTATCATCGTGGTTTGCTTGTCGTTGTTTCATTTGGTTGTTTTATTGTAATTGTATCACTAGACTGAAGGCAAGAACCTTTTGAATCAACAGCCATTCACATATGCACACTCACTCGCACTCGCACTCGCACTCGCACTCACACTCACGCATTCATGCACTACAAGATACTTTTTTATCTTAAGGTTTTCTTTTTTGTCGCCAACAACAACAGGAACAAAAACATGCAGCCGAAAGCGACAATCAAAAAGCACACACAAAAAACATACAAATTCAGAAGAGATCCAGAAGAAAACTTCACAGAGTCCACACTCCTCCACACCAGAAATCCACATACACACACACAACAGACACACACGTATGCCACACATAGATAGCCATACACAACACTTTTTAGCGGCTATAGCGAGTCGCACTTACTCCGCACAGAAGACCACAGGCAACCGCTAACGAGGACGTCCAATGCTCAACTGACTCTAGAGGAATGCGGCGCGACCGCTCAGCGGTTTCTGTCTCTGTCTCCGTCTCCGACTGAGTCGTGATCGCAGTCTCGACAACTCTCGTTGAGTGAAACTCTCTCACTCTCTCAGCGAACGTATTGTATCAGTATCTCGCAGTCGAGTATCTCCGGCTGTAATTGTGTGATCGTCTGCATGTTGCTCCCAAGCTTCTTCGTCTCATGCATTTGCTGGTATCGTATTAGCCCGACAATTATGTTGTGCGATTGCAGTGCAGATTTATGAATTAATGTTCAATTTGTCATTTGTTCTCCTCTTACTCATTTTTCGGTATTTCAAATGTTTCGAATTTCAGAAATTTCGTGAACTCGAGATAGCATTTATATCGTCGTATGACTTGAGTCGTCGTTTGTTTATCTGTTAAACACATGCTTGAATATTCTGTCATATGAGCAGCTGTCCGTTTGTCTTACAAAGTGAGTAAACTCAATTCTCCGCACTATCGGAGGCTGTGGAGCTCTGTGCTCTACTTTTGACTTGGTTGCCTATTCGAGTTAGCAGGTTATCGCTGTCAAGCTGATAATAGTTCGTTGTACGAAAAAGCCAAAGCACTTTCAGTTTCATTGACTAAATTTAACTAAACTAAACCGTTTTTTCAAAAGCTAAGTTATAGATAAGGGCTTTAGAGAGTTTTCTAAATGTTCAAAGAGATTTAGGAAGAATTGTCTTATATGCACAAAAATAGTTTTCAATTATTTAATCATATACATATGTATATGTACATAACATAGTGTTGATAAGAAGAGTATTTATTTGTACGATGCCGGCTGTTAGCAGTGTGCAAAGTATTTCCGATTTTTTCCCGGCAACAATTGACTGATTGTGTCCGGATGAACTCTATTGCTGTGGTACTCGAGATTGATTTGCTCACTAAACTAAAAATAGCAATTTAAATATGCTAATTTCATTACATCAAATGTATTTGAGGAGTCAAGCTAAGACAGTTTTTTGTAGCATAATATTTTATATTCATATCCCCAAATTTTAAACTTAACAGCAGCATAAAAGTTTGTGTCTGCACTGTTAATGTTCAGTTATGCTGCTGTTATGGAATAGAAATCTTTGACGCTGCAAAGCTTCGGTTGGCGTCTGTGTGACACATAGCTTTCGAGAGCGTGGCTAAAAAGCTGCTTGCTACGCAACGCAACGGATTTTTAAATGTTCGTTTGCACTTTAAATAATTTAAATACTGGAAATTCATTTAAAGGAAAGCAATCTATTTTTTATTAAGTTTCATTTTGTTGGGTAGACAAATAGATAGATAGAGAGAGATTGAATTTACTAAGATTGTTGTTCATAACAAGTTGAAGCTAAGTAGACTAAGCAAATTTCTTGGGCTAAGAAGACACGTCGGCTATTTAAGGACACTTTTGGAACTACTTCTCCTCATCTTGGCTCTCCTCAATGTTGATCTTTATGATATTCACAGTGGGACCAGGAGAATCGCTGCACTCTGGATGCCCATTAACTGGAGGAACAGATGCAGCTGCTACCTCAGGCTCGACAATGCATTCATCGCTGCCTGTGGTGCTGATGGTAATCGTTGGAATGTTCTCCGACCAGATGGAGCTTTGCGAGTCCTCTCGCATGACACGACGCCGCTGGGAAGCACTGCGTTTGGGAAAGCTTATAGGACCAGGTAAATCCAGTTCCTCCAGATCATCCATGGTGGCTAGTGTGGGCGTAGATGATGAGTTGGTGCCACCGACGACAGGTGCTATTGGTGGTTTTATGGTAGGTCGACTCGACGATGAGGATGTGCTGCTGCCAAAGTGCAGTGGAGCACTGGGAGTTGGTGAGTCCGGCTCTGGCGTTGGTGGCATGTCTAGCGCAGTGGCACTTGAGTTGCTGGACAATACGGAGGGTGGTGGTGGCGGTGTGTAGGCCAAGTACGTAGGTGTTGTGGGACCAGGCGACTCGTCTGACCCTTGCTCCACGTCGTCCTTCTTCAGATTAACAGCCTCACGTACGAGCGCCAGCAGGGAGCCAATTTTCTTGCGTCCCTGGCGCGATAATGCCGCCAGCTTCTCAGCATTCATCTGGCGCTGACTTAAACCCAAGCTGGGCGTAGGCGAAGGCAGCGCATGGGGCTCTCCAGGCGATCCATTGCCATGGCCATTTTCACTGCCGTTACCACCGGCCAGTTCAGTGTTTAGGTGCTCGCTGCTGGGCACTTGAGGAATCTCACCGGATTTATTCTTCTCGAGACTTCTGTCATCAAACTTGAACACCTCGGGCTCTGGTCTGCTGGTCGCCGAGTTGTGCTTCGACTTGTGCCTACGGAACTTGAACTTGCTCAGCCCGAGACCTTCGAGGGGGCCGCACTCTTTTACTGGCGGCGGCGGCGGCGGAATGAATGGCCGCTCCTCTGGCTCCTCATGTTCTGGTGGCTTCTTTTCGTCCACTATGTGGAAGTGACTCTCAGGCGCTGTTTGTTCTGCAGACTGAGCTTCCGGCTCAGGCGTTGTGGGCTTTGCTTGTTCCTCTTTGTCCCGTTTGCGTCGCATCAAGCTGATGCGTCGCTCACTCACAATACGTGAGTTCGTCTCTGGATCGTGTTCAGTTGGTGGGTCATAGGCTGGCGGTGGTTGTTGCTTGTGCTTGTGCTCCTTTTTCTCCCTGAAACTCTCCCTCTCTTTACGCTCGTGTCTGTCCACCTTGAAGCGACTCTTTGGATGCGGTTCCTTGACTGGAAAGTGGTCGGCGCCTGGACTGCTACCAGCAGCGTTCGTGACCGCATTCGCGGCTGCAATGGAATCGGAACGAGCTCGTTCCTGCTTGGCAATCTGCACGATGTCCACGAGCGAGGGTTTCCGGGTGCGACGTATTTGTTGCAAGCGTGACAGACCGAAGCTGCGCTTCTCCTTGGGCTCCTCATCGTGGGGCAGTGAGTCCTGGTGCTCAGTGTCCGTGTCGTCGTCGTCGCGACGCAGCGAGTCCTCATCCGATGTGGCTGAACCCTTGCGCAGCGCCTTCTTCATGATGCGTGAGATGAGCTCTAAAGGGGAAAAGATGCAGGCAAAAGTTGAGTTTGAGAAGCAGGAAAAGTTATTGCTGGCTGCTTACCTTTGCGAGCCTGATTCTTGTACTCTTCGGTGTCAAAATCAGGCGGCTGTGAAGTGGGCGTGACGGGGGAGGACGCCTCGAGCACTTTGCGCCAGCGATTTGTCAGTGTTGAGGCCGTCGGTTCCGCCTGCTTAACCTCGGGAACTTTGAAAATCTTTTTGCGTTCCTCCTCGCGCTCCTTTTGCAGCTGTGTGCGCAGATCCTGATTAGCCTCGCGTAGCGCCCCCGTCAGCGATATGAGATAATAGATGATGAGTATGAGCAGCAACAGCAGCGGTATAACCGTGCTCGACGATGTCAGATAGTCCAGCGGCTCATGAAGTTGCCTGAGAGAGGGAACGATGGTGAGTCAAAGAATTATGAACATTGCCGTCGGGGTCATTGCTGGAATGATAATTCTTACTTGGGCAACGCATTTCTTGTGGTATTTGTTATGAACTCAGCAATGCGATTGTACTCTGAAAAGGGTCCACAGTGCCAGGACGGACGCAGCCAGACAATGGCATAGCCCACGGGCAGCACACAGAGGAAAAGCATGGTCAGCAGCAGGGATAGATAAAAATTGTTCGACTTGGAAGCTCTGCAAATAGAAAAGTATTTCTTTGAGCTAGTAGATCAAAGCGAAGGGACAGACAAGGATATGTACGTACTTAAAGACTACCTCGTGAGGCACGTTGCAGGTTAGCACAATCCAGGACCTGAAGTACATCATAATCATGAGTTTGACGAGGTTGATGAGCACCAGGCCGGGTGAGAAGAAAATGCCCATCCACACCTGTCCCTGGTTATTAATCAACGTCAGGATGTTCTCGGCTATCTTAAAGTCGCCATACTGCATGTCACACGCCGCAAAAACAAAGGCGCCCCATTAGTCACAGTCGTTTGAGGGTGATGCGGCCAACGAGAGTGGGAAGATACGGCGAATGAATGTGGGATGAGGTTGTTGTTAACTGGGATAACTACGCTGAAAGTGTGTCTCCTACGCGCAAACTCACCTGCGGAAACGTTTTCTCCATGTCCCAGCACCAGTTCTGATTGACATACCGCACAAATAGGGCACGCAGAAAGTCGATGCACAGCGGCGCCACAATGGACATGAGCTGCAACACACCAAGAGGTAGAGGAGAGTGGTCAAAGCAGGCTGTAATGAAGTGGCGTGTGTGGCACACCACAACCTATGCTGCCACACAGCGCATTGTCTGCTTGCAACCTCTAAGCTTTAAGGTGGCAACGCTTTTGCAACTTCTGAGAACTGCAATGCATTATTCGGTTGGACTTGCCGGGTATCTCTTTGGGCATGTTAATGGCTGATTTACTAGCCGCACTATACTGCCAACTATCTGACCAAAAACCCATTCATTTTCCAACCGAAATTCATGCACGAACACGTACCTGGGAGCAGAGAGAGGAAGGATATTTGCTCGACGTTCTACGTCGTCTGTAGACGAAACCGCACATGACCAAAACCCAATTGGGTCTTAACCTAACACAAACACTGACTTGAGCTTAAAATTTTGTTATGCGTAAGGCATAAAGGCGCTTAACTTAAGGCTCGTAACTTGTTTAATTTATGTGCCCAAATCGTTTAATAGAGATTATGTACGCCATGTCCAGATGACAACAACAACAAAATATGTATCTACATAATCAAATTGTGGGGCCTTTTTACCATTTCTTTTCTTTTGTGTGCTACCCAAGCAAAGCTGCTTACATGGAAAGAGCAAAGGAAGGTCGACCCTGAAAAGTTGACCGTGTCGAGCCCATGAATTTGTTTGCGATTAGACTTTAAGTTCACAATCAAATCTTAGGCCAATCGACATTCATCCAACAAAGGAATCGAGTCGCGCAGCGAACAGCGAAGAAAAGCACTTCGAAATCGATGGCAAAAGTTCAAAAATGTTTCCTATGCAAATGCCGCTCATTGATAAGTATAAATTGCGTTCAATGCCAACCAAATACCAGCTGCGTATCGGGCGAAGGACTCTAGAGAGCGATTATTATGATAAAATACTTTTTGGTTCTGTCTGGGTCGATGTCTCTGATTGAGGGTAGTTTCGTTTTGAAGCGAAATATGCACATCAATTTAAACTTCAGCGTAAAATAAATGCGACTAGTTGCTGTGGAATAATCTATCAACTTCGATATGTACTAAGATACATAAATATGTGTGACTTGAGGACTTTAGCGGACAGATGGATTCCCGCCAGTTTCAATACATTTTTTCAAGGGTATTCAAGCTGCGACTAATCGACCACTGCTCTTTGGTTTTAGTTGCTTTGCTTTTGGCTTATCAAGCCAACACAAAAATTTTGATTTTTGCCATGAAGAGCGGAAAACAAATTTTTCTCGTGCAGCATTTTCCGGACAATTTAGCTAAACGGGATTTCACGCTATCGTCTAAGTAGCTCACTGTTCTGGCTGCCACTCCACCGAGTATTTCAGCCAGCTGTGGTTGTTGTGCTGTTTAAAGTTCAATCATATTTCAAAGTTAAATAGATTTTGTGATACGGGCACAACAAGGGTGCAGCTGTGTATCTGCCATCCGGATGGTTCCGGCTGGTTTCTGGTGCGGCGGAAGCGGCGCATTTCGACTGGCGAAAAGGAAATTGATAGCAGTTGCTGGTGATGATGACAAATTTGTGTTTAAACTGTCCATCCATCTTTTTTTTTTTTTGCCTGGCTTACCCCATCGAAAACAATGACCTTCGACAACTCCTGACCCAGCGATGTCTCCCAGCACATTGTGGTGAGATTGGTTTGAATGGTTTTCAGCGCTTGCTGCACTTCCTTCAGTCGCATCACTTGCAACTCCAACGGCGTCTTCTTTACCGTCGTTGGCCGCGCCTCCCCACTCAGTGTGGTTTCCAAGCCATCCGCTGTAGTGGTGCTGCCAAAGAAGTCCTGATTCTCCGGCGGACACACGGTGATCACACAGTACTCGGTGTTCTCGTGCTGCGCATCGTTGTCGTAGTACACTGTGCTGCCAATGCCTTCGATCTTGGCGTAGTCTATGTAGAAAGGTGTTCCGGTGGTGCTGCTACCATCGGCTTCCTCGTCATCTTCGGTGGTGCTGGCGGTGCTAAAGCCTGAATCACTGCTGCTGCTGCTGCTCTCTGTGGTGCTGATGCTGCTGCCTTCAGTGCTGTCCGTTGTGGTTGTGGGAGGCTGGGTGGGTCGCCAGATACGTCTGGTGGTTGTTCTCGGTGTGGTGCTGCTCGGGGTTGTTGTGGTGGTGGTGCTGCGCGTTGTCGTTCGAAAGCGTTGCTCACGCCTCTCTTGCAGATAGCGTCGCCACTCGTCCTCACTCAGAATTCTGCCCACAGGTCGTACTGTACTTGTGGTTGTGGTGGTGCTGCCACTTTGTATTGGCCTGTACACTGGTGGTGCTGGCCTATAGGCCGGTGGTCTGTAAATAGGCCTCGGTGGGTAGCTGGCGGGTGTTGTAGGCTCTGGCACCAAGGCGCTTTCGTTGCGATGCCGTCGACTGTATTTGCTGGTGTACCACACTGGTGGTGCTTGCTCTTCCAGCTGCCTACGCCTGCGTGGCTGCTCATCCACTTGAGCCAATGCCTGTGCGAGTGGATCGTCTGATTGTTCGGTGGTGGACAGTTCATCGGCCCCGTCGGACAACTCGCCGCCCTCAAAGTAATCGACATAGTTGAAGTAGCTGTCGTTGCCAGGCGCGGGCGTTGTGGTGGTGCTGCTGGAGCCCAACTGTGGCTCATCGCTGCCGTAGTCATAGGAGCCATCCTCGTCGGTGGTAAAAGGCGCCTCTGTGGTTGTAGTTGTGGTTGTCGTTGTTGTTGTACTTGATGTGGTTGGCAGAGTTGTTTTACTTGTTGTGGTTGTTGCTTCGGTGGTTGATGTCGCTAGCGTCGTCCAAGGCGTCGTTGTTGTCTCGGTTGTTGTTGTAGTTGTTGGCGTTGTTTCGGTGGTTGTTGTGGGCGGCAGCGTAGTCCAAGCGGTTGTCATGGCTTCGGTGGTTGTTGTCGTTGGCGTCGTTGTGGGCAGCGTGGTGGGCAGCGTGGTGGGCAACACTGTGGTTGTCGTCAGATTCAGCAGCATTAAGGTGGTGGTAATATTCTTGGGATTGGCAAATATCCGAATGAGTCGTGGTTTTGAGCATATCATCGTGATGTTGTAGCACTTGATCCGCTGCAGCGTAGACACTAAAGCACCCAACGCTGTACTGGAGAGAAGCGCGTCGGTGGTGTCAGAAGAATCGGTTCCCCAAGGCGTTGTCGTTGTCAGATCATCGTCGAAGCCCTCCGAGGTGCTGTCACTGTAAAGCGGCGTCGTCGTCGTCATCGCCCGCAAGGTCTCAATGGAATGCATCAAGTGATGCAGCTCCTGCGTGTTTGTTTCGTTCTCCAACTTCAGCATCTGGAGAGGCTTCTCCTTACTGTTGATCTTGTAGATGAACGAGAACATCAGCGAGTACAAGTTCAGCATGTTCAGTATCATGATGCTGCCAGGTAGAAAATTAAATGAAGTAAAGCGAGAGAGATGATTAATGTATGCAGCAAACAATGCAATCTTAATAACAA